>JAGKQA010000114.1:0-120853 GCA_022609195.1 Plenodomus libanotidis | reverse complement strand
GATATTGCTCCCCTGTTATCTCTACTACCGTATTGCTAGCATAAACCCTCTGACACCTTCTATATACTCACGGGTATTTAGTGTGATCATTACACCTAGTAAAGATGCCTCCAGTCTTACCTAATTCCCTTTTTATCGGGTGATTTGGCAAGAACTTAAGGAATCTTAGACCGTAGCGGTATAAGGAAAACTGAAAACGAATCTCTGGTGGTGGAATTGCTGATTCTAGCTCTAGGGCACCAAAATATTATTTCTAGTTATTTCTTTTAAATCTGTCAATTTAAGAGATATTTACATTATAATTTTAAAGTAAATTGAATAACTGTTGTAGTTATAGCATTGGTTTTTGGTAAAGTTATATTGAAGCTGTATTGTATAGCGTTAATTTAGTATTAGATGCTCGTCGGACTTTTATTTACAAATTAAAGGATTAAAAGTTACAACAACGTAGCAATGATACAACGTTTTTTAATATTTACAATAAATTATAAATCCAAAGAATTAATAACTTACATTATTATGATTGTGGAAGAGTAGCAGTTTTATTGCCACAAGGAAATTGACTCTTGTTCATCTAATGAGAGGCTGCCAAGAGGTGATCCGTGATAAACCCTCGTGTCAAGAACAAGTGGTTCACTCGTCGGTTACAGCGTTTGTGGAGCGATGAGGTCTGAGATTGCTGAGGCAACAGACAGATTGTGAACTTCTTGTGGAGTGCCGCAATAGCTAGGTTGAGAAGGACGTCGAACGGCTTGGACCGCACTTGCTTGGTGGTCTATTTCAGGAACTCGAATATTGTGCGTGTCTAATTTGATATTCTGATGTGCAGATCAGCCATGATTCGCCAATCGCCGGTAAGGATCCAGGAGGATCACCGCCTAGGATTTTCTCCAGGCGGACGTCAAAATAAGGTTGGCAGGGGCGGCGAGCTTGGCGATACTCCAAGGCTCGTATGCTACTGAGCCAAAGATCGGCGAGTGGACTTCAGCTGGGTATGGGCCAAGCTTCGTGTATTTGGATTCCCAAAACGCACACAGCAGAGCGGGGGACTCGAAAATTGATATGCACTTGGCATGTTCGTGCTTTGGGTCATGTTGGTCATAGGGCTGGTTTCAGAACTCCTTGCTCAGTCTTCGCCTTGCGCTGGCCCTACTTTGGTACTGCTTTGCTCTTAGGACTTTGGGCAAGATTCGTGACACCTGTCATCCGGTGGTTAAAAACTGGAGAACCGGATGGGTGATGGATCGACGGGATGAATACTCAAATTGCTAGAATATCTCGTTGCTACGTACTTCATCCCGAGTATAGTGCGATAGATATCTTCAGGTCTGTGATAGGCGAGATCCAGGTGGTTTGATAGCTACTGGCAACTAGATATGCATGGGGAGCGAACAATGCACAATAAATCATGTCTGATCCCTCTGCTGAGTGTCCTACAGAAATTTCAAGAGTCCTACCACAGTACTAAGTAGTCCATCTCCCTGATAGTAGATTGTGGCTCTCATGACAAATTCTCTTAACATAGTAGAAAGGATATACAGATCCTTCCGGCGTAATCGTGATCAGCGCACCCGAGCGTATTTTGCATCTAACAACACCCCAGGCTGGCATTATCTTAGGACAAGACATTTTGAACCAGGCTCGTACATCGACATAAACTTACTGTGCCGAGCCGGGGGCAAATTATGGTGGCAGACCGAACTGCACCCACATCTAGATGCCGCTCACTCAGGCACTCAGGTCACTCGGGCAGGACGTTCACCAGATTTGGGCGCTTAGTGAAGCTTGCAAGTGCACTGTCCGGACTCTTGAGCCACTACTACCATGCATAATGGTTTGTTACGCATGTGAAGATCACCGAAGAAAGACTGCGTATGTCTTGAGGAAGCTAGAATTGGCTATGCGGGCGATCGTCGTCAAGGGCATGTACGAGGCTTTGGAATCGTGGCTTGCTGTACTGCCGTCTGTGTGGTAGCTGGCTACTTACGCAACAGGCTCTCTGAAAAATCTGTAAAGACCCTGCCTGTCGACATACCATGTGGGGAATACTCTGTCTTCTCTGGGACCGAAGTCATCAGACGTAACCAGTCTGGAAGGCTCTGGGTGACATAGTCAAGACCACGCATCAATGTGATTTCACGAAGGCTGTATATCACGGTGGAGATCTTGATCACTATCGTATAATTGAGTCTACATAGTTCTCAGTAACTCTTCCCTCTTTCTGCGGTATGATAAATGCGGCATAAATAATGTTAAGATCCTGACCAGTGGGAATTGACCCTCAGGGCTATCTGTGCGGACTCTAGACACACTATAGAAGATATGACGCTCTCAAAGCTTCCCTTCTGATAATGCGACTAACTTATTTTAATATACGAACTTTGCTTCCAGGCTCCTGTTATAGAGATAAATACCGACGGGAACGACTTGACTCTGGAGAACAACGGCGTCTCTTTCTGGAGTGCAAACGAAAAAGTATCAAATACGATGGTGCCTGCCAGTAAGAATCTATAAGTGGCACAGTCCGATCTCATATGTTTGAGTGTTGTACTTCCACCGTGATCTCTCTCATGCTTCAGGAGGTCTGATCAGGCTGTAATTACGTATTTCTCAGCTGTGTGGCCACTGCTCTAGGATTTGACAAGCGGTTCAATAGCTCAAAGTAGCAGAAATCATCTCTTGAGTCTTCCAATATGAAGAACATCAAGTCTCACAGCGTAATGTTCAATATAGAGAGGCAATGGTGTCATAGTTGTTATACTCCGACTAATTGAGCTAGGTACAGAAGCAGGTTGACATAATGACGGAGTGATAAACTGGACACATTCAGGCAATGTTAGACCGACTCTTTAGTCCACATTCAATCAGACTGAAGGCGAGCGCCATCAGGGAGACCGCTCCAAAGACGGTTATCCTAAATATGATTACCTTACAAGTGATCACCCCGAATGTGGTTATTCCAGAGGGGTAAACTGTATTGCAGAGGTGAATTTGTCCGGCTTACAAGCTGCTTAACAAAGCTTGACAATTTCAGTGTAGCATATTTTATGTGATAATTTAAAACAGATTCGCGAGGTGAATCCACGAATTTAGCAGTAATTTCAAGGTCCATCCGTCTTCACAATTGTTGATCTCGAGCACATTGGTATTTGGTTGCTGCGAGTCTCCCGGCGGGGGAGGGGGGCTGACCCTAACCCGCAAGTTGTCGTCTTTAGTGCCCGCGTCACGGTAAAGGTACCCGATTTAAAGCGGGCATGTGCCAGCTCTACGCCATTCCTGTGGCCTCGAGGGTCTGACCGATATCCAAAATAAATCATCTTGCAGGAGCAGAAGCGACTAGCAAATATTACCTATCCGAGCCCCATACACACCTCCATTTCTCGTTCCTCCGCGCTCTCTCTTCATCATGAACCCCGACCGTCAGGCGATGATTGATGGCCGCGGGCCCCCACAGCAACACCGAGAGAGGGACATCACCGCACCGCGACGGGACGACAACACTCGAGTCTCCAAACCCTCGCGACAAGATACACCGAACCGGTCGAGAAAAGGCGCCAACTACCTCAGCACCGAGGAGCAGGAGAGAAAGTTCACGGCCGAGGAGGACAAGTTCGTACTGAAGCAGTCGAAGAAGAAGGCCGACATCCGCGTCCGCGAGGGGCGCGCGAAGCCCATCGACTACCTCGTCTTCAACCTGCGCTACATTGATTCTGACCGTGACGTCCTCGACAACGATGACGATGACGTCGAGATCGATGTGCCCTCGCCTGAAGCCATCGTGGATGCTTTGAAAGAGGAGGATCTGAAGGAGCTGGAGTCGGCCATCGCATCGTTCAACACACTAGAGAGCAGCCAAAGGAATCGCGAGTACTGGAAAGCCCTTCTTACATTGAGCAAGGACAAACGTCAGAAATCTCAGGGGCTGGATCACGAGGGGCGCGCTGTCAGCAGCGTGTCGTCCGAGATAGACAAGATCCTGGGCCCCAAGACATTCGAGCAACTGGAAGGATTGGAGGAACAGATCAAGGCGAAATTACACTCAGATGAGCAGATCGACACGGACTACTGGGAGCAACTGCTGAAAAGTCTTCTGGTTTTCAAGGCCAAGGCAAATCTAAGGAAGATATGCGACGCGATCAGGGCCAGTCGTGTTGAGGAGCTCAGAAGAATGGATCCTGCCAAGGCAGAGGCGCTGGAACGCTCGGGAGGTACGGACTCTGGGTCCGAACCTAGGACGAACGCTGGCGACACCATACGACAACCGAGAAAGACGGCACCTACTTCTAGTGCTCTTTCCGAGGGCATGAATCCACCGCCTGGCACGGCGCGCTTCGCTTCGATGGGCACTCAGGACTTCTCGCAGGCAACTAGAGCTTTGTACGAGCGCGAAGTTGCACGGGGTATCAGCGAGAATGAGGAGATTTTCACCGCAGAGGAGGCAGTACCGAGCGGGTCCACGCCCCAGTGGGCCGACAAACATCGCCCGAGGAAACCACAGTATTTCAACCGAGTGCAGATGGGCTATGAGTGGAACAAGTACAACCAAACGCACTACGACCACGACAATCCACCTCCCAAGGTAGTCCAGGGCTACAAGTTCAACATTTTCTACCCCGACTTGATCGACAAGACCAAGGCCCCCACCTTCAAGATCATACGTGAAGGGGGCCGACGGAGAGGAGAATCTTTCGCACCGGCAGGTGAGGAGGACACATGCTTGATTCGATTCATTGCAGGTCCACCGTACGAGGACATCGCATTCCGAATTGTTGACCGCGAGTGGGACTACAGTGCGAAGAAGGACCGGGGTTTTAAGAGCAGCTTTGATAAGGTACGTTGGCACTGTCTTGCTTGTACCGTCATGCATGGCACCAAAAAAATTCCGCTACATTTTCACATACTGTGCCGACCACCAAGCTAGCTCGGTTGAGATGTGGCATGCAGTGCAGATGCATTACACGCGCGGCTGATTTTGTGGACTGCTCCTCTGCTGCTGTATTTCCCGATGTGGTGATCGACCCTTGTCACTCAACCACCCTCGTCTACTGCGATGCTAATGTGGGCACCAACAGGGCATCCTCCAGCTCCACTTCCAGTTCAAGAAGGTCAGCATCCCCTCACAATCCCGCTCACCTCCAGACAGGGACAGAAGTACTGACAAATGTTCAAGATCTACTACAGAAAGTGATTCTGCGACGCCCGTGCTTACTGGCTGGTTGAGCCGTCATGTCATGGTGGGGCTGGGCGCACCTCACATTCAACGATTTCCCAATTTCTAGAACAAGTGTGGTGCAGGAAGAGGTACGATCGCCACCCCCTGATATGCAGGCTGGAAGACTTTCAGGAATTGACTCTTCGGGCAGCACGGAGTGATGGGCTCTAACAGATACCATTTGCCATGAATGCAGTCGTAGATTTGGCTAGTTGGCTCTCTCTCCATTTCTCTAGACAGCCGCAAGAGTGCAAAGCTACCAGACCAACCATTTGAGACTTCTACTCCACACATGATACGTTGCTTCCAATCCAGGACAGATAAGACTAACCGTAGGCAACAGACTCTCCGTGAAACCTCATCGGTGCGGTACGCGCAGCTTCCACGGGCTTCCAGTCAATGATCCGATGTCGAAAGCACTGCATTGGGTACTCGAGTCTGGCAATGCTCGCCCGGTAACTACCTCTTGTGCGACTTCAACATGTCGGCTTATGATCCTGATACCGCTGATCACCTGTTGTCATGCGGCTTTCCTTGCATTCTAGAGCCTCACACCGACTCACAACCCACTAAGACAGTGGAAGCAATGCTTCCATCTTCTACGGGTACCTTCACAATGGCTGCAGATCTGAGCGCAGTGATGTCTTCATCTCTGGCATGGTACCGTCGGGGCTGTGTGCGAGCGGTGAAGTATGATGCAGCAAAGCTGCATTCGCTCCACCTTTGGGCTGCCACCTATAATTTCTCTTTCGCCGCATCCGACAGCACGGATGATACTGGCCGCACTCACAAGCGATCCGTAGCTGTCAAGCTTCCATAGGCCTTCTAGAGATTGTCTCGCTTCAAGCAGCTCACCATCCTTGCCCCGCAGGCGGTCAAAATCCTGCGACCCTTGGGTGTGTGGTCCCTGTTTGTCCAATCGTTGCCTTCCACCCGGATTGATTGGCGAGGTGTTGCTGCAGCTGTCCGTGGGGACCAGGACCACCTCACCTGTCAAGGCTGTGAGGGCGATGATGGGAAGACCTGGACCCTGCCGCGCCCTACCAGAGCCCTGACAGAGTGACGGCAGCGGCTGAGCCCGATTTGAGTGCAATACCTCACGAGACCACGATCCGTTTGAAGGTACCTTCTTTCTTACCTGGAGCGCCATTCGTCTGGGTATCGCGCCGTTAAGTGCCACATATTCCCTGGACAAGTTGACAATAGCCTTGTCAAAGTATTTCTGTTTGCCTGCCTCTGCAAGCTACCCATGGATGTGTACCCAGCTTTTCTTTGTGCTACATGCCATCTTCTCCTTTCTCCGCCTGTTCCTTTCAATCTTACCGGGTGGCCGAGCTGCGAGCTGCGAGCTTCCCAGGGCTTTGCGGGTGTACATGCCCGTCTCCATATCTCCAGATGCTTCCCTGTGGTCTTGGAGGAGGATGATCTAGGACTGAGTCGGGATGTGTCAGCCCAATCGGGAGGAATCTGGGCTGCTGCGCTCGGTTGCCTGAGTGACCCGTACATAAGTACCGAAGTACAGCAAGTGTGAGATCTGTAGACGTCCTTCCGTACCCTGGACTTCCATCAGCTTCAACAGTCCAGATGCAGGTGCTTCATTACCCGGACCCATTAAATCCAAGCTAATTATCACCTACATCTGTGCGCTACCCAAGATGACTACAGGGAAACAAGCCGTTCCATGCAAACGCATCTCTTTGCTAGCACTCCATGAGGCTCCCACAAAACAAAAACTTGCACACACAACCTACCCATGGAGGACACAAGCATGCGTTCCTCTCCACGTAATTAGGGTCGTGCACACTGGCATATCAAGCACGCTCCACATACTCCCGGTGAGGCACAGTCCACCGTACAGGGCTCCAGCGAAACATCTTCTGTGCTGGCAGTTCTCCTGTGTATCGCAGAGTCTCTACACACACCCCTCTGTATACTCCACCCCACTTGCAGCAGCTGTCACCCTACCTTCCTGAGTGCCGGCTAGGGTCTAACCTAGTCCACCTCAACCTGCTCAAGAATACCTGGATGTGGACTGGATCACATAAGCCCCACGTTGGTCACTTGAAGACCTTCTGGCCTCCAACGCATGTATATGATCTCTGCTGCTAGGAGGAAGAAGCCAGGACACACGGGAAGCCACTTCCAACCAACACCGACTGTTCATCTTGAGCCTCCCGCCAACTCACAGCCCGGACACGCCAGAAGAGACGGTCAAGCTACTATCCTCCTTCTCCCGTCCTGCAGTTCGTCATCACAAGCGTCCAAACACGCAAATAACTACGCCGCCAAAATCATTCTGGAAGTTTGATTCCATTCAACTGTGATTCGCTCGAACTATTGTCGCACTTCCACCCGCCCACCCTCATCCTCCCAACCAGGACCAGCGGCAGCTCATTCAATACCCATTGTTGCGTATCCGAGACCAGAGACATCACCTCATCAAGAATCTCCTATCTCTGTCACTCCTGAGCTTTGTGCCTCAGTGTCAGCAAGCACCCTTGGGTCAAGACACAAACGTTTCTCACGGAATACCTATCATGGGCACTTTGTCCACGGGGCGATACTCTCCAACAGGCAACGGCCATCCGAAACAACCGCACCAACATTTTTCTCCTTGCACGACACAAGCATCCCCTCCGGCCATGACCGACTATCAAACTGGGGCCCTTGGAGCCTGTCGCACTCCTTCTATTCCATCGCTACCTCAAAAGCATGAGACATTCGTCACGGCAGACATCCCGCGTCCGTCGCAGAGCCCAGAGCTGGAGCCGAGCCCCAAGGATGGCGCCGTCGGCGCTGCTGAGCAGAACCTGATGCTGGCCGACCAGACGCTAAAGCAGGAATACTGCCCCGAAGATCTTCGTATCAAGGACTTGTGGTTGGCCCGAGCCAGTGATTCAGAAGATTGCGATGAGGAATATGTCATGATCCAGAGAAGCGTGCCCGACACAGCGGCTGGTTGTTCCTCCTCTCAGCCCGCACAAGTTAGCCAAGGCAACGATGGGTATGAACAAATGGCCTCACAATCCCGCGGCTGGATGGACAACTCTCAGAACTCGTTTCAGCAGCCGTACGCCTGGAATTCTCTACCGACGTCCACTCAGCCTGCTCTCCATCAAGCCTTTTACAATCCGAACCACTTCGATCTTTTTGCGGGCCAGAGTCTTTCCAACACCAACTCGGCACCCTATGACCCCGATATGGGCAGTATCAAACGCTCCTTTGACGACGTCGACCCTAACTGTCTCGATTTCAGTCCCACCACCACGTCTACTTTTCCAGGATACACCGTCACTGCAGAGAATGTTGCAATCACCTCGTTGTCTCCTACTGCTAGCCTTTCATTCTACGACGCCCCTCCAGCTATGCGTCAGGACCGAGAAGATACCGTGCCTTACTCTGAAGGGGACATCGACCAAGAGTATAAGGATGGTGGTTGGTACGCAGAGGATTTGTTGGGCGGCTCGCCGTCGTCCATCGAGGGTCCCGGCAACAAGGTGGACGAGCCGTACGCCCAGCTCATCTACCGAGCGTTCATGTCGCGACCCAATAAGTCAATGACGCTTCAGGAGATTTACCAGTGGTTCAGAGAGAACACTGACAAGGCGAAAGCCGAGGGCAAGGGCTGGCAGAACAGCATCCGGCACAATCTGAGCATGAACGGGGTATGTATTTCCTGAAATCCATCGACAACAAAGACCGAACGGCTGATAAGGAAATCATCTTTCGCTGTAGGCTTTCACCAAGCGCAACTCCAAACCACAACTCAGCAGCAACGTCGATGGCTCCTCGTCGTTGGACACCACGGGCGTCGACGGCAGGAAGTCCACAGAGTGGTACCTGGAGCCATCCTTCTACGCCGGCGTGGAGAGCACCACTCGCTACCGCAAAGGCAACAGCGGCAGCCGCTCGCGGAACGCCAGCGGCCACCCTGCGCGCTCCAGGCTGGGGTCCGACGGCCAAACCGCTGGGAACTTTTGCCACGCGCGAGTCTCAGCCGGCCGCAAAGGTGGCAACGTCGCAGCACAAAATCGAAAGCGCCTGGCAGAGCGCCAGCAGCAGGCGCTGCAGCTGGAGATGTCGCGCGGCCACCCACGACACATGCACATGACTGGGTACCATGGCGGGGCCATGCAATACTCTACTGCGGCGGCGATGTACGGTGGCGAAGGCGGCGGCGCTTACAACACCTTTCAACAGCAACCCGGCTACCCGCCACATCACCACGCGTGGTCGCCTCCTCCCACTATGCCTGTATATGGCGGTGTAGCTGCGCGCCAGCACACCGACATGATCGGGTATAACAACTTCGGGTCTGACGACGTCGGCCAGCAGGTGCACATAAAGCGCAGCCGCACGCTGGTCACGGACAACGAACATAGCAGCGAGCCCCTGACGCCGCCGGGCTCGGGCTGCTTGGATGATCCGCCGCAATCAGCTGATGATCCGTTTGGCCGTGCCAAGCACCGCGAATTCTTGCCGGACATGAACGCCGGCTCGTTCAATCCCTTGAACAGCTACCAGCACGCGCTCGGGTCCAGCGATGGTGCCCATGGGCAGCAGCAGCAGCAGCTGCTGCCGCCGCAGCAACATTCGTATTCGCTAGCGGATGTTACGGGAATCTACAATCCGCCGGCTGGATGTCATCCGCCTCCTCTTTTTGTGGATCAGGAGTTTCTTGAGAATGCAGATGACCAGATGTTGCTAGATCTGGCTCTGCCGCGATAGCTTGTGCCCAGAAAGTACATGGCTGCTCCAATATTTTCATCATTGTTATTCTCGCTTTTTGTGAATATTTTTGTGGGTTGGTGGCTGGTCGTCGCCAAAGTCTCAGGTGAGTCGTTAGACGCTCTCCCCTTCTCTAAGCGACATATCATGAAAACCGTTGCTAAATTGTGGACCCTTAGCATCTGTACCTGCACAATGCCGCCGGCGCGCGGATCCGGCCCACTCGAGAGCGGGCGGAACAGAAATAAAAAAGCAATGCAGACGCGAACATGATGGATCATGGCTCCCGTCAAGGAAATGTGACAAGTTTGTTTACAACTCTTTTGGGGAAATGTGTGGGGTATGCTGCGGACAGGGTTCAGTGCTTCGATATGGGACGTCGCACGGGGTGGCTGGCGAGAGGGTCTGGCTGCACGTATTCGACTATTGGCTTCGGAGTTTTTGGGGTGTGGCATGTTTCGGGCGCCCCGTAAGTAGTGCGGCTGCTTCGCTTGTAGCATGAAAAGGAAATAGCGGAAGTACCTCGAGAGGTACCGCCGGGAGGAGGCAGGCGTTTTTTGCTCTGCCGGCGTGACGCAGAAAACATATCTCATGATCACAGTGTATTTGTTACGACAATGAATTTAGGATAGCTGACTATTGTGATCCAAATGCGGTCACTTGTAGATGACACGGTTTCAAGGAGGATGACGATACTGGACCCCGACGTCTGCATCGCTTGAGCAACATACCTGCAGCCCGTGGGACTTGCCCACCCCTTTTCAGATTGGTTGACGGCGTGGACCGTTGAAGAAAACGTGTCTGCGCATACATGTACGATGCAGTTTGATAGCTACCGTAGCAGCAGACCTTCCAAATATCGTACATGAGCGATCGCGAGTGAAAGTGGTCCCTCGCTCGAAATCTCGATTGGTGATATCCACTCGTTTTCTGTAAGTGACAGATCAACCGTCTGACGATTCCAATGCATCTGAATCGAGTTGCCACGCAGAGGCCAGCTGCGAGAAAGCAGTTCACTATGACGGTAGACTTTCCATAATTTAAACGCCAATTTCGGCAAGCAGCACTATGGATAGCGAAATTATCTCCTATATAGGGAGCTGACTGGTGATTTTGGCAAATTCTGGACGTCAGAATAGCCTGTCATCTCACACTTCGCTAGCACACATATGGAAAATTGTACAGTGCCTGTTCTGAAGCTGTTCTGCGCTTTCTTCGACGCACGTGAGGGGATTATTGCAGCTCAGTCATGCGTCCGTGGAAATAAGCGCGGCCAATTATGCCGACGAAAACCCGCAAGGAGCTGTCTTGAGAGAATCGAGACTATGACACTTGGGCGCAGGTCATCCAAGTCCAAGGCCCAAGCGTCGGCGCCAACATGAAAGGGGCGAAGACTGATTCCCGCCCGAGGCGCGACGGCTATGCCAGGAGCCTGATAGCCGCGGGCGTGATATTCGGGGCCCACTGCGCCCGAAACACTGGCCCGGAACTTCTGTAATTCAGAGCGTCTGGATAGGATGGATCTGGTTGGACCCAGGGTCCTACTTCATGCTCTTGAGTACAGAATCTGGCATCGAGTGGCTTGACCAGAGATGTTGCCCTTGCAGAAATTGATATATCACATTCCCGGCGGTAGCCTTGCTCGCCGAGATCACCCCATCAGCTCACCGGTTCTATTTCTGCCTGCTCGTTTTGGAGACAGCTGATCATTTGTGCGTGCAGTTTTGCCCACGTGGGAGCCTTGAGGCTTTGGACGACCGGCTGCATTGTCCTTTTCGCTCGCCGGCCCTCACTGCCGCGCACGACACGCAAGACTAGCTGTTCCTAGTAAATTTGACAGCGCTTCTACGACTCGTTCTTCTGCAGCAGAGATGCCTAATTGATGAACACAATGCCTGCGTCACGGGTTGGAAACTTGATGCATGTAAGGCTTTGTGGGCCAGTCCGCGTTTTTGCAACACTCATCTTCCCTCGGTCAACGATGAAGTGGTATCGAAAGATCCCGTATAATCTGTCTTGTTCTGCCCAACTCTGAGCATTATACTGGTTTGTGAAGTTTCATTGATTACTATATTGGGAAATAGATTACCATGGTCTTCTTAGAGCACGTCACACTCTGCTGCACTCTAAGCACTCCATGTCACTTCTCCTGCAGTCTCTTTAGTGGTATCGTGTAAGGTACCCGAGAAGTATGGACTTGAATCACTCCCCATAAGATCCTCTGTATAGACCAGGGTGACGTTGTGGGCAGGGCCTGTCTTCCGGGATTAGTGCCTTATCCTGGCCCCCAAGGAGGCACAGAAGTTGCCGGAAGATCGTCACGAAAGCAATGCAATCTCTGAACGTCAGCAGACTATCCTGCCGGTACCTATGATAGTTTTGGGGGCGAATATATCGTGGTGGTGTGAAGCATGAGGCTCACGAGCTGACAGGGATGGATGGTAGCTATTCGAGGCAGCGCTACTTGTGTCTGTGCGTTAGCGTCCCATTGTGTCGGGTCTTCCTGGCAGGGATATGCTTTGATATCTTTTTAGGGCTGGGCAAAAGAAAGTCAAATGGGCGGTCTTCGCCGGTGGCTTGGGACAGTCTGCGATACACTCTCAAGATAGTTGGGTAGAAGAGATATGTGGTCTAGCAGAGCAGAGCTGAACTTCAGAAGTGCGCACTTGTCACAGACTCGCTCGGCAGGGTTGGAAGGTGATGAATGTGCGTAGTACACTACCACAAAATACTTCTCAACCATTTTGTCGAGTCTATTGCTACTAAGTACGCTATAACACAGATGATAATTTTATATTATACACATTACTATGATGCTCTCAAAAAAACGCTAACAGGGGTGGAGCGTCGTGCACTGCTCAATTTTTCGCTGCATTGCTGCTCTGAGAAGGCTCGGCCCATTTGGGGCACGAATTTCAGGGGCGTACTGATAGGATCTGGCTGCTACTGAGGACCAAGCTTGACGTGAGTCGGGAACTTCTGTCCGCATCGCGGTAGAGTACCAAGGACGCCACCGATCCTCCGACCGGGTGGAACTGCCGTGCTCACCGGTCACAGCGAGGCCATGAAACACATGCCGTGGAACAAGTCACTGTGTGTCTGCACAAAACGAGGCTAATATTAGAAGGCCTCGTCACCGCTTTCATCTTTCGCATATCAGGTTCAAGACTTCACTGAGCACACCGGTGTAAAACTCAGCGAATGGGGTTGATGTGTCCATGAAGATAGAGGGAGCACTTTTGACTGTCGCACTTGAGTACATGAATAGAAACTGACTTCAAGCACCACGACCGTGCAACCCTTAACCATTTGAACCCACGTCATTGTAAGATAACAGTAGCCAGCGACTTGTTGAGCATAAGAAAAGTTGATATCCTGGTCAATGGACACCAAGCTGGGAACGGGCCGAAAATGGTAAAGTTCTGTCCAAGACAGGCATCGAGTGACAGGCTGTTAGACTGCAGAACTTTGGGTAGTGTGCAGTGTACCCTCTGTTCATTCTCAAATCACTCCGAGTCTTCGTCATTGCTCCAATTCTGTGACCGAGAACTCGCAACATTTAAAAGGTGTAGAATGGGTAGTGGAACAGTAGTAGTGTGACCAAAGTGTCAAATAACCCCGAACCCACCTGTACTTGCCTTCTAAATCATATATGAGCACAGAGTGGGGAGATCATCAATGGGGAAATCTACCGGGACGTCTTTGATCAGTTTTCAACTTGGTTGATGCTCTACGGAATTAAAATCTCCGAGACCATTTACCATTCCAAGCCGACGTGGCTACTGGCAAAGCGATTGGGTTGCCCTTCTGTTGACACATCTTCGAGTGATCGTTGTACTTGTAATTTTGCTTGAGCTATAGATCGCCAGCTCGATACGTAATGATCCAACTACCTAAGCGGAACACTGATCCGCCATCCGCTGCGGTACTCGCTGGTGCTACGGTACTCGCTGGTGTGTAGCACCAAAGGCTGGATACGCATACACCCTATTTGCCAGGGTTTCGAATATCAAGACCTTATCTTGACTAGACGCTACATACATATCTTGGTCTGACTTTTCATCCATAAGTCCATCTGATTGTACCAAACACAAATCATGGTGGAGCTCGGACAATTATTGTGCAAACACCTAGTTTCCGCTAACTCCGCTGCCAGATAGCTGACAGTTGACCATGTATCTTGTCACTAGCCCGCAGCCATGTATCCTGCAGTCTCATCCGATGTGGATAACATCCCCGCCGCCAGGTGACTGCATGATCTTCCCAAAGCGTGGACCGGACCGCTGCGCACTCACCCCGGTGCATAACATCCCAGTTGACCGGTCGGTCATTTATGACGGGAGATTCCGCGAATCTATTCAGATAGACTTGTTGTTCTGTCACCTGCATCGATGTCAAAGTTCAGTGAACCAGGTACGCGAGCCAAAAGTCTGCAGGATCTACGATCAGACGGTCCCGCCAAGCAGGTTACCAGAAACGCTGCAAACCAGTGAGTAAGCTCTTGAGCTTACTGGTCAAGCTGGCCCAGAAACTCGATGCTTAGTATCGTGCACCCTGGAGTTTACGAGCATAAATTGTAAGGCCCTTGCAATTCGCACTTGCAACGCAGTCGCCAGCGCCAACACGCATACTAGTTCGCATATAGCCGGGCCTTGCCGTTCATAATACTGCTTTTTCTCCATGCTCCACACAGCCTTCTCACTCTTGAAGATTGACTCTTACGGCTGAGCCTCGCTTCCCCGCCTCTGATTTTGTCGTGTCTTGTCTTGTAGGAAAGTCACGGTCCACCTGGTCACTCTGGTATGCGTACGCACGCGAGCGCAAGCCTCATCTTCTCCAGACCGTGTAAGATCTGCCAGGCACTCTGCAGAGTCCACACGAATGCATTATTCAAGGTCCTCAGGCCAGTCATGGCCCTTGTGTCCTTACAACTCCCACTCACACATGAGGCCTTCTACTGGGCCGTGCCGTGCGCTTGCGCAGCAAGGTCGACGGCAGCAGGCATGGGAACATGGCAAGGTGCAGGTATCAGAGACGAGAGCCCCCTCATACCTGCAAGCGGGTCATCGATCGCACGCTTTGGTTTGTACTCGGGAGCTCGGTACAGGAGGCATTCCGCCTAACCGCTCCCGTCCGTCCAAGCTGCCCGTCTGCCTGCATGCCCCGCGCGTGTTCATCTCGTCTTCTTGCAGCGATAGCACCCTGGCACGTCACGTCATTCACAAGTGGATAGACATGCAGAGCTCCTTTCAGCGAGGATATTGGATTTGCTCTGAAAAGTTGGCCAAACCACCTGATCAGGCCCACAAAAGCGCGAAATTCTGCTCCGAGTTCCCGGGGACACGGATCTACCCACCACAGGAGCGATGTCCCACATGACATTGCTCATCTGGCGTCTTTCGCGTTTTGTGACGAATACAAGCGACGAGTTTCCTGTGGACATTTGGTCCCTGTCAAACTTGTGCAGTTGTAGCTTTTATATGTGGCCGTCAAACAACTCTGCATATACGCAATACCGACTCGCGTGCTCGTTGCTTTTCTCGGAAGCGCCCCGAACACGTGGACCACCCCAGAAACGTCAAATATGCAGTGTTTCCTGTCAAGTCTTTAAATATCAGAAGCAACACTGCCAAAATACAAGGGGCTGCTTCGTGATGGATTCCGGTGATGCACCGGGACTGTGCGGCTGCTGATTCGAGGGACAGGGCCGCCGCCACCGATCGCGAGAGTCGAGACGTTTCCAAGCAAAGCTCGTACGTTGCCAAGAGATGTAAACACACCCCTCGAGCTGTGCGTCAGGAAGCGAATGCAGAGATTTCTTGGTTGACCGCTGTGACGTACACGTCTCACGAAAATTGTGCATGTGGAGAAGAGTTTTACACCTTCACATTCGCTTCGAGGCATGCTGCCAAAATGAGCAGCCGGTGAAGCAGCTCAACCACCTCTAGGTGGTTGAAAACTTGGTCTGAGTGGCTTATACAAGCGATAGACGCCTTATTGGCACGCTCTCCGTGATGTGTCGTGGCTGGTAGTGCGCACTGTGCTGTGAGCCTCGAGTGGTGTCCTTGGGTATGGAAAGACTCGATGGCGAGGGAAGCCGTGTCAAACTAGCGCGACGAAGCTATTGGTGACCGCTCTTGGGACTTCACCGCTCGCATCGAGGTTGCATTGATATCAACCAGTTCCTCGCTTGCCTAGGAAGGAGAATGCGACGCCTACCGAACTTCAAGGCCTCCGAATTACCGTAAACGGCGCCCGGCATCTGTAGTGCTACGCGATGAGTCGGGACGTAATCTGGCTAGGCCTAGGCAGTGCTACCATGCTCGCATCTTTACTCGGCCTGCCAAGACAGTTCGCGATGTCGGCAAAGCGGACGGCTGGCCGCTCGCAAAGATCCTGCAGTGTTCGTTTCGTTGCAGAAATTGACGGCCCCTTGAGGAGGCTTACCACAGACGCTCGTCTGACAGCCCGCTGTTGCTCAGGTTGTGCAACCTGTTAGCTTACCGGGAATTGACTTGAAGAGGTCTCAAAGTAGCCTTGTGAAACTCCTCCCCAGTGTCAGATGCTGGCCAGGCCTTCACAAGTCTGACGCTTGGGCTGAAGTCCACATTGTGAGATCTGTCGAGGCAAAATTTAGCTGCGTTGGGCACTCTTTTCTGCTTGGATTCGTAGACCAAGTACGTGAGCTGTATGAAGCTGTAGATCGACTGTGTCCTGAAGTCGTGTTCTGAAGGTCCACTCCCACTCCCCTTAGCCTGAGCAGCAACAAGTACAGATCGCGGGGGAAAAAGCCCAAGACTATCAGATTCCCAATGCTCGTTCAGGCTTCACATATTACGCTTTACCTCCCACTTTCGCAGTCGCAAATCTGGATTTCTGGAGTGAACGAGGCATCGCATAATTTAGCGCAGTATCACGAGAAAGCCATTTGTACAATCACGGTGTCCACCTGATTGAGGTTTGTTGTGATCTAGTCTGCACACGTACGGGGCTCGGAACAAGTCTGGATATCGTCGGCTCTCGGGGCTCATGGCTGCACAACACATAGCTTGAGCCTAAGACTCGTTGTTGATCTGGAACACTTTCCTGTTGTCTGCTCCGCTGGGTCCTCCTGGCGTCGAACAGAAGATGGGTTTATTTTCTTTTAAAAAAATTGCTTCAAAAGGTGGCAATAATCTCTTTTTTTCTGAAGTATTATCATGCTTCCTAAGTGTTCCTCAAATAACTTTTAAGAGTGGATGAATGTCTGAGGGGCTAAGTGTTTTCTGACCATACTTCTGACAGTTCGCAACGTGAAGTTTACTCATCAGTTTCCCGTGTTTTGGTGCATCGTGTTCAAGGATCTTGGATGAAGCCTTTTCGAGTGCATCGAAGAAACAAACCACCTGACGACAGGCCTCAAGATAGCAGTCTCGTTCCCATTCCCCGTCACACTACTGAGTTTCGACCTTGTCATCACTCTATCACGTCGTAACGCCAAAACTTTTGGATTGAACTTGCAGGTGCCACCCAGCTAGAGTCAGCATTCCGTTCACGCTCTGAATTGTTTAAAGTTCGCTTTGCCGACGTCTTCCTCGGCACCCGGGGTGTCGTCGTCGTCTTCCTAGGCGGACTCGCCGTGGTCTTCCGTA
This sequence comes from Plenodomus libanotidis, assembly GCA_022609195.1. Taxonomy (NCBI): domain Eukaryota; kingdom Fungi; phylum Ascomycota; class Dothideomycetes; order Pleosporales; family Leptosphaeriaceae; genus Plenodomus; species Plenodomus libanotidis. The sequence goes on along the minus strand of JAGKQA010000114.1, from coordinate 103,282 downwards.
TCGCCAACCATATCCCGGCCTAGTGGTTTTCTATACGGGAAACTCGTCAACCAGAACGGTTGAGGAATTGACCGAAAGATGCGTCTAGACAGTGTCAGCAAATTGGTAACCTCCAACTCATTTCACCTGACTTCGATTGCGGATGTAGGCTGCTTCTGCGTTGTAGCGTACGACTGAACACTGTTCAACCACTCTGACAACGCGTTTGTTTGGCGACCCTTTGAGAAAAACAAACATTCGTGTGTATTCAAGCCTCCCGAGGTCTAATGCCTTCCCGATCAGGCAATCTTCTTGCCAAAACATGGTTGAATTCTCATGCTACCTCTACAACGTGTGTATCTCCCTTCAACACGCTTTTCTTGGCGATTATCATGATCTGCAAATGCCAACTTATGCGTGTCTACATTCCCAGCCACCCTTAGTCCGATACTTCCCTCCCTACTCTCTATCATCCAAATGAAGCTATCGCATCCATAGCAGTCCCAGAAGAAGTTGTCGTGACCGCATTTGGCCACCCAAAGCGGTAGAGACTTAGATTTCCGGCGATTCGGCAAAAGTGTTCAGTGACAGGATTCATTACTATGGAAAAAGTTGAGTATGTGACCGGTGGAGAACGTGTGAGTTTTCCTCTTCGAGCACAACGAACGAATGAACACGTTCAGTGTATGTCGTTCACTACTACGTTGCTCTCAACAGCATCGCGCAAACTACCAAACAACGCCCAGCCTTGCAGAAGTTGAAGCCGATCCTGTTGTTTTGGCCGAAACAAAAGCTTTCACACTTTGTAATTCATCGACAAGGTTGAGTGAATGCAAACGCGTCCCGGGTCGATGGCGCAAGTGAATGAGAGCTGCTCATCAAAAGTATTCAAGTGACTTACCCATCCACGCCGTTGAGCTTGACTTCCTTGCTCTCGTCGAATTCTTCGGAGCCTGACATGGCAACGGCCGCTTCGTTTATCATGAGCTTGTTGTCCTCGACAAGTTGAAGCCACACAAGTTTCAGTGCCTCCCGGGCTTGCAGCCTTCAGCAGTGAGTGTAGCTGACCCCAAGGTTTCAATATTTCTCTCATCTCTGAGAGCTACAATTTACCAAAAATTACCCCATGTTGACATACAAAAGAAGCCATCTAAAGGGTCCGAAATAGAGGATAGTGAGGATACGTATTGGGCAACTTCAAAGTGCCTTCAGGAAGCTGCTGGTCCAAAGTGTCACCAGGACTTCAAGGGCTGGGACGACTTTGCACAGTTTGTGCCAGGCGGAGCGTCGGCCGTCCAAGCTGCTGTCACAAGTCTCGCGCTTCGATCACTCCATGGGGCTCTAAGTTTGCGCTGCCTCATTAACGCGGGGGAAGCTGAGCGCTGTGTCTCATCGCACATGGAACACTGAGCAGGACTTTGACACGAAATCATACGGTGAGCATCGACATTAGCTGCTTGGTGAATGCGGGCCGCTTGTCGCCTAGGAAGCTTGTGCAAACGTAAGGCACGGTCTGACACTTATCGACGCATGGCGCGGCCTCGCCATGGTGTACGACGGGCCCTGATCACATCACAGACGCTTTGAATCAAAGCCTCGTCCCTGGGCAACTTCACAAACTTGCTGAGCCCTGGCTTGTGCAGTCTCATGAAAGTTGAATTTCTGAGTAATGTAGAGGCGAGTCGTTCGGTGTAAAGTCTAATCAAGGTTGTTTCAATGAAGACGGGATGAACCCAAGAAGCGAACTGGGGCCGAGAACAAGCTTCAGCCAAGCGGAACATCTCGACCCACCAATTGGTGAGCACTCCGTACTGCGCGGCCGAGCAGGGTTCACCAGCCGAGTCCTCATCAGGAAAAGTAAACCCGAACATCGACGGCCATGTGAGCGCTGGACCTTCACCAGAGCCAGACCGCTGGGACCCGGGATGCAACCTTCCTCGGGCTTCGGCTAATATCCAGCCCATCTCGAGGCTATATTTCCGCAGCGCGCAACGCATTACACGTATAGTTGAGAAGATTTCGCCCCTGAATCTTAAATTTCCCCACACTCATGGCCACATCGGCCAGCATGGAATAGGGGACCAGACGAGGATGTAGATGCGGAGTAGATACAACTATTATCCTCGGTGTGCCTCACCGCAGGGTGGCGGGATCAGGACAGGCATTGGAGAATGTGCATATATCATCGACGCGTGCCTGTCGACGATACCTTGATCCAGTGAAACTTTTGTGTTACTCCACCGTCTTCACCTTGCGAGAGCCTTGCACCGCCATCGAGCTCAGCCTGACCCATCTAGGTTCCGTAGCTCACACCGGTTAGCCCTTTGCACAACGCAACCCGCGTCCATCACGATGAGGTCCTCTCTGTACGCCGCGCTGCTTGCGGCCACCAGCGCCAGCGCCAGCTCCTTCGGCTCAGCGCGGCCCGCCATCGAGCCGTCGCCCAAGCAGCCCCGGGTACCCGTGCCGGTGCCGGCAGCGCGCACCAAGCTCTGCACCGTGCAGTCGCACGGCAATGGGTCGGACGACTCGGCGTATATCTTGTCGGCGCTCAACCAGTGCAACAACGGTGGCCATGTGCTGTTCAGCCAGAACACGACGTACACCATTGGCACGGCGATGGACTGGACGTTCCTCAAGTCCATTGACATTGGTAAGTTGGGATGGTGTACATTTTCCAGTGGTTGGTGGGACGGCGCTTTTTGTGGTACCTGCTTTTTGTGTGAAGTTGTGCTATCTGTGTTGGGGCCACGACATAGGCTGGGCGACATGTCATGAAACCCTCGCCCGTTGCCCGAGTAGACGCGTACCTGCCGTCATGGCTGCAGAAGATGGGGGCTAGAATCGCATGCTGTGTACCAGCAAGATGCTAATCCGAGATCCAATAGACATCCAGGGAACTATCAAGTTTACCGACGACACCGACTACTGGCAGGCGAACAGCTTCCCCTTTGTGTTCCAGAACGTCACCAGCTTCTTCAAGCTAGGCGGAGACGACGTCTTCATCTACGGAGGTGAGTTTCTAGCACATGTACCCCAATTTCCACCCATGCGCACATTGCTCTTCTTGCCGTTTCGTGGGGGCGCAGTGAGCCGGCAGGTTCGGTAGCCCAGGCCGCGAGCGCAAGCGCACAAGGCTCGCCTTCGGCCGTAGCCACAGCGCCGGAGGGGACGGCTTGTGCGCTGGGCGTACGCCCGTCCGACGTGACATGGCACTTTGGGAGCGAAGGGGCAACGACATAGCCCCCGCGGCGAAGCAGCCGTAAGGCAGCCACTTGTCAAGGTTTCCCGTCAAAGTGGTGGTGGGTTGCTCAAGAAGCCTAGTACAAGCCCAGACCGGCGACGAATCTTCTGCTGCTCCACAGGAGGGCTGGGTCGACCGGGCGGTGGTCGTGCTTCGACGCGCAACATGCTGCTGCACCGTGGGGGACATTTCTCCGCTCTTTCGTTGGGGCTCTTCTCCTGCCTGCCTTGCTTAGACGTCCTGCACCGTTTTCCCAACCCCTGGACGAGACACTCCCGCTGTTGCACGACGGCACGCGTTTATGCATAGCTCTTTGGAAATTCTAGAAGGCTGACGAGCTGTGGCACTACCAGGCGGTACTCTTGATGGCTCAGGACAAGTTTGGTACGATCTTTACGCCGAAGACGAGTACATTCTCCGACCTGTTCTGTGAGTTGTGGACCCCCCCTCCCCTTATATGTGGTTGTGCAACAAAAGAATGGCTGGCTGATGTTTGGCACCCACAGTATCGGAATCGACGGCTTGAACAACAGCATCCTGTCGGATCTCGTCCTGCGCTACTCGCCGCAGTACTATGTATTCCTCGCCAACTCCACGAATGTCGTGTTCAACAACTTCGACATCTCGGGCTACTCGGCGAGTGACAACCTGGCCAAGAACACGGATGGCTGGGACACATATCGGTCCAGCGACATCACGATCATGAACTCTGTGATTAACAATGGCGATGGTGAGTTTCCTCTATCTCTAACCGCCCCCCCTCCCCCACCTTCACTTCCTCTATCAGAAATCCGACTGACATCCCCGCAGACTGCGTCTCCTTCAAGCCCAACTCGACCGACATCCTCGTCGAATCGCTCTTCTGCAACGGCTCGCACGGCATCTCGGTCGGCTCGCTCGGTCAGTACGAAGGCGAGTACGACATCGTGTCCAACATCTACGTCGCCGACATCAGCATGCACAACGCCTCGGACGGCGCGCGCATCAAGGTGTGGCCCAACGCGCCGTCCGCGCTGAGCGGCGACCTGCAGGGCGGCGGCGGCAGCGGCGAGGTCAACAACGTCACCTTTGACGGCATGATCATCGACAACGTCGACTACGCCATCGAGGTCACGCAGTGCTATGGCCAGAAGAACCTGACGCTGTGTCTTGAGAACCCGAGCCCGTTGACGATTACGAATGTGCTGATTAAGAATCTGACCGGCACGACGAGTGAGAAGTATAGCCCTGATATTGCGGTCTTCTTGTGCTCGGGCGCGGAGGTGTGTAATAACATCACGGCCGTGGATATTGATGTGGTGAGCCCGGCGGGTGTGGATTATGCGTATTGCAAGAACATGGACAACTCGACGTTGGATGTGACTTGCACGGGCGAGTTGCTCGGCACGAACTGAGGCTGTGGCTTCCTCGTGGCTGGCTATTCTTCGTGTTGTAGATACTTCTAAATGCATCATCTTGAAACATTATCCTACATCTGCCGGCTGGCCAGCTCCCCTCAAGGTCAGCCCCCAAGTGCGTAGGTCATCCAAGTAGCAATGCTGATTCCTAATCAGCACTTTCAGATTCGTTGAAACTCGGGATTATCATGAATGAACCCACGTCCCGAATTCAAGCTTGGGGAGAAGACTGCGAGCAAGTCGGTCGTGTCTCTACAACCTGCGCTTCTTCTTCACCGGGCCCCTAGCTGCCTTCTGCTCCAACGCCAAACGTAACTCAGCTCTCCTACGATCAGCCTTCTCATCAATCGTCTCTTCGGGCTCCTCCTCTGCGGCGACCATCGGATCCACAGGCGACGATGACTCGGGCACTACTTGAGATGACCCAGCTTGCCGCCCATGGCCGAGGCCGAACTTTCCGATTCCACCCTTGGCATGGCTGTCGCTAGGCGGTGATGAGCCTCGCGCTGCAGTCTTGCCCTTGGAGGTGGTGGTGCCCTTGAAGCCGCCTAGCCCGCCACTTTTCTTCGGGTGCGCGGCGAATGGCTCTGGCGAGGCTGATCGTGACGGCAGCGGTGAGGGAGAGCGAGATGGCGATGGTGAAGCGTTTGGGGAGGGTGATGGGAGTGGAGATGGTGTGTCATTGTCTTCGTCGCTATCGGCGACTTTGCGCTTGGTCGTGGATGCGTTGGCCTCCTGGGGTGGTGGCGAGGGTGAGGCTGTGGCATCACTGTCATGATTGGCAGCTTTCTTCGAAGATGCCTTGGTTTTCTTCGTAGGAGGCAGAGGAGACGGCGACGCCTTTTCATCGTCACCATCTTGAGCAGTCTTTTTGGATGCTGGCTTGGCTGATGTGGACTTCTTGGTAGGCGGGCAAGGCGTAGGCGAGGCCGTGGCACTACCGTCATGAACGTCGTCGTCCTTGTCCTTGCCACCTACCGGAAGCTTCTTTCTCGGCGCATCGCCCTCGTCCTCCGAAGCTGACGGCGTCTCTGATCCGTCATCGTCTTCGGCTACGGCTTTCGCTTTGCCATTTTTGCTGGGATGGCCCTTCTTCGCAGCGGCAGACTTTGTGGTAGTACGCCGGGCAGTCGACCGGGGAGCGGCTTCCGGCTCGCTTTCCGTGGAGGCATCATCGTACGCCGTAACACGCTTGCTGTTGCGTGAAGGTGCCATCATTCCGTCAACCGGTGTGTAAGGCGCGTTGACGGCTTGAAGGAAAGGGATGTTGGGTGGGTTGAGGATGTGGCCTGTCCGGCTGGGATGGTGAGACCGACGAAGATTTTGAGAATGTGACGCCTCAGAGTCCACGGGCTATCTATCCGTTGTTTCTGTGCGTCTTGTTTCTGTGCGCCATCGCCAACGCAGCGCTGGGTACTGTAAGTGTGCACAGCAGCTGTCTTGTCCTGTCCGTCTGCGTCTGTCCGTATCCGCGAAACACCCCCACTTGCAGCTGAGGTGACCAAGCGACAGATGCTGCTGCTGCCTACTTGCGCCGCAGGGCCAGAACGCGGGGAATAATAAGATGGAGACAGCTGGAACCTAGGCAGTGCGACGCGACGCGGCAGGGCGATTTGGCTGAGACGCAAGATGTGGGAAGCCGTCTGTGAATCGTGAACCGTGAAGTGCACCTTTGACGCGATCTGAGCCGCTGGCTAGGGACACGGCGGGGCGTTGGCCACGACGCTTCTCCTTTCCCAAACAGCAGACTGGCGAGTATCTGGAACTACAACGCGTGACTGCCAAGGGGTGAGGCTCCGTACTCTGGGTTGGATGTTTTCGAATATTGATCGCGAACGAGGGCATTCACAGAGAGGCTGACGTCGGTGGCAGGGGTCTCCCGTTGCTTCAGGCAGCCACGGGCACATCCCTGCTGCTTTGCTTTGTCAGCCCCAGGGTTTGCACACACCGAACAACGCACATACGGCGGGGACAACAAATAGATTATTTCCCTCTCAGGAAGCTGGTGAAGAACTTTTGTCCGGATGCTACGGCGGTTATCCTCATTTTCGGTAGAATAAAAAAAAAAAAAAAAAAAAAAAAAAAAAAAAAAAAGGCGCCTACCCAGTGGCCTGCCAGCCGAGGTATCTGTTCGAGATACTTCATGTTAGTGAACACTGTCTGTTCAGGAGTCGCAGCTAGCAACCATCCCTCATGAGGTGAGCGGCATCGTGGAGGAATTTTATAGAGCAGCATTTGAGCTTCAGAAGAAATGTGGTAACAAGTTGTAACGAACCATAATTGTCGAACCTCATATCCGTGATTACGCCCGACGTACAATTTTAGTACACCCGCCTTGTTGAGTGATGAATGCATGATGGGACGGCAGCCCAGTGGCCACAGATTGAAAAAGATTTACTGGGTACAGATTTCTTGAGTTAAAGTTGCTGAAGTCCGGTTCTCCAAACGCTTACTCGAATACACTCTGTCATTCTTGATTTGAGTGTACACTCTTCAACAGAAGTCCGTCCTGCAGGACAAAGAAAGTGCACCAGCATCCACGAACATACACATAAACTCATGCTGACCATGATATAGTTTCTGTCTATTTGACGCAATCCATTGAGAACGAGATCCATCAGTGGAAGAAGAGTCACGCGGGAATGTATATGATCCATCGAAGAAGAAAGTAATCTTTGTCTTTTTCCTCGGCTTAAAGCACATCGAATAGGGGCCGTCCTGAAATACGCTGCTCATTGGCAAGTATCTATGTGCCAAGCCTGAACCACAAGAAACCATGAGGGGCACAAGGACTCTAACATGCCTACCCTAGTCCACTACGGTGTCGTTCACCAACTACGAAATATGGCTACCACTGTATAAGCTTTTCCCTTCCGGATTGTGCGGAGTGCACGACTCGATGACAGGTTTATGAGCTAACGTCCCGCTCATAATGCCATCTCTTGAACGTGATCCACAACTATTCTTTGAATCTCGTAGTCTGCTTCGTTTGGCGCATGTATAAACAGATCAAGAGAGCCATCATGAGTCGCATACTGACCTATAGCTACTATGGAGCAGCTATCCTTGCAGAAGTCGACTCTGCACAGGCAGCACTCCCTCTCGTGGACTCCGTAAGTGCCCGGGTTCCTCTCAACCTCGATACACAGAGCAGAAACATTAGCACGAGGCACCAAATGCCAGACCACCTCGCGTGGGCTGATCACGGAACAAGGACTGATCACGGAACAAGGACTGATCACGGAACAAGGACTGATGGCCAAAGCCCAACTGTTCGAGGACTTCGCCTACGCCGCTCCGGGCGAAAAAAAACAGAGTAGTCGGTAGTCCGCGTCTCGACTCTTCGCTCCAATATGTCCTGAACACGCTGAACGCGCTGGATTACTACGGCGTGGCCACACAGAACTTTAGCATTCCCACGGAAGCTCCTCGCTCAGCATCGACGGCACAGCTTTCGAGTCTTCCGCGTTCACGTTCTCGCCAGCGGCGAATATTGTCGCTCCCTTGGTGGCAGTTTCGAATCTGGGCTGCAATGCGGTACGTTGCTCCGTTGTCTTTGGCAAACGACCACAGTGATCTGAAGTAGGGATTCTGACCTTTCGAGCAGTCCGACTATCCAGCCAATGTATCTGGCAAGATTGCGTTGATCTCCCGTGGGACGTGTGCCCTCGTCCTCAAAGGCGCGCTAGCTGGTGGAGCTGGAGCAGCCGGAGTGATAAAACAACGTTGAAGGAGTGCTTGGAGCGGGCTTGTCTGCAAACCCGGCTCCTGAGGGGCCCTTCGTGCCCACTGCTGGTATTTCGCAGGCAGGCGGCTTGGCCTTGACTGCTAGCATTGGCAACGGGACTGTTGTGACAGCTAATTAGACAATTATATCGACTGAGATGCCCACGTACGTCAGTCACTATCTGAGCTCAGCCTCAGAACATCGCATAGATGCCAAGAGAGCGCGAGGCCGAGTCTGCCTTCATCGCGCTCGAGAAGCTAACCATTCCAACAGGTACAAGATCATCGCCCAAACCCGGACCGGCGACACAACCAACGTCGTCCAACTCGGCGCCCACATCGACTCAGCCAAAGAAGGCCCCGGCCTCAACGACGACTGCTCCGGCACCATCGGCATCCTCAAAGTCGCGCAGGCCCTCGCCAACTTCAGCGTGACTAACGCCGTGCGCTTCTCCTAGTGGTCCGCCGAGGAGACCGGCGTCATCGGCGCCGACACCTACGTCAACTCGCTCGACCAGGCTTACTACCAGAGCATGATCAGCAGTGAATTTGCAGGCTTTGTCAAAGTGAATCCAGTCTCTCGAAGACGCACTGCGGATATGCGGTACCCTTGTCGGCCATGAGCGAGAATCCGAGGCAGTGGAGTATCTTCAGGAGGGGGATTCCCACCATGCATCATGGTCTTTCTCTCGGTCTATCTCGGTGAAACTGTTCCCAGCGTGTATCTATGGAATGCAGCTTTTACAAACGTATTACTGCTCTATAAGTGGGCTGTCATGGGTATCAGTGCATGTATCTAAACGTGTGGGCCTTGTCACCCAGCTCCGACAGCTCCTGTCTGCCGAACCCGCCCTCGTTACCTTCCGCCAACTTCTTCTCACGCTTCCTATTGATGCCTGCGTAGGCCAAATTCAAGATCACAGCAGCCATAATCCCCATGCAGACGAATCCAAGCTCGAGACTGTGCCCGAGGATGTAGCGCGGCCCGTCTGGTGCACGGTAGAAGTTCGATGCCATAGCCTAGACACGTCATCGTCAGTATGAAGGAAAACAAGCAAAAGTTGAGCCTTCAGCGAGAAAGCCGGACGTGGGAAACTTACACCGCCCAAGTTGCCAACCCCGATCTGGATCGCCATACCAGCACTTCTCTTGTAGCTTCCCGCGAGATTGTTCGACAGCCACGCAATATTGCCCGGAAAGCTGGGGTAAATCGCACACGCAATGAGAAAAACACCCGCATAAACCACACCAGGCTTCTCCCTCGGGTCCGTCCCGATGCACATCGCGAAGCCCACGACCATGACGCACAGGAATGCGGTGATGAACGGGCTGCGCTTGCCTAAACGGTCCGAGAGCCAGGCGAAGACGACGGCGAGAATGGCGGCTGTCACGTAGATCGGGACTGTGAGGAGCTGTGCTGTGCTGGAGGTGTAGCCGAGGTTCTGGACGATTGTGGGGAGGAAGAGGCTGATGCCGTAGAGGGGGCACACGATCTATGCCGGAGATATGTCAGCAGTGGTTGAGATTGGGATGCCAGGACGCTGAGCACTTACACCCCAGTACACGAAGATGTTCAGCCAGATTTGCCAGTCGGCAAACGCCTGCCAGACATACTTCCACTTGAACTCGTCCGCTTGCGCGACCTGCTGGCCGCTTTGCTGGCCGCCCTGCTGGCCCTGGTACTTGAGCCGGTACACGACAAACGCCCTCTCCTCCTCCGTCAGGAACGTCGCCGTCTCGGGGAAATCGTACAGCATCCAGAAGCTCGCAATTGCCACCAATACGGTCACCAAACCCTCTAGGATGAAAATCCACCGCCAGCCTTCCAGGTTGCCCACGCCGTCCATCTTGCTGATGCCAAAAGCCAGCAGACCAGAAAACGCTCCGGCCACTGAGGCCGCGGAGAAGAACATGGCTTGGCGGAACTGGATCTCGTGGCGGCAGTACCACATGGTCAAGTAGTCTGTGTAGCAGTCAGCCGTTAGCGTCGCGTAAGTTCTCGCTCCCTCGCACCCATCCTGCCGGGCCAGAACCACAAAGCGCCCGCGACGCCACGGCGCGAGGCTTTGCGGACACGTCAACACTCACAAGCAACACCAGGATACAACCCCGCCTCGGCAACGCCCAGGAATATTCTCGTGATCAGCAGACCGTGGTAGTCTTTCACAATGCCCATGAGAGTCATGACGACGCCCCAGGCCACCATGATGGACGGTAGCCAACGAGACGGGCGCAATTTCTTGAGGAGCAGGTTCGATGGGACCTCGAATGCTGCGTAGGTGAAGAAGAAGGCTGTGAGGCACCAGTTGTACTCGTATGAGCGCAGACCGAGGTCTTCTTGGAGGCCTTCTATTTTGGCGTTGCCAATATTGCCGCCTGAAGGATGTTTGTTGTTAGATTCGATCGCAGAAAAGGAGGAGGGCCAGTGTGCTTACGGTCCAGAAAGGAGAGGAGGTAGAGCAAGGATAGTGTGGGAATAAGTCTCATATCCATCTTGCGCAGGATCTTCTTCTCGTCCAGATGCTTGAAAGACTCCAGAGTGGTGCCCTCAGCAAGCGCCAGCGCATCGATCCGGCTGATTTCATCTTCTATCTTGCTGTGGTGTCCATGGCCATGGTCGACCTTCCCATGCCTGCACTCAGTTTGGCCTATGTCAACTTTCTCGTTGATTGGACTTCCGTGGAACCCCATGTTGGCAGTATCAGTGCTTCAAATGAGGGATCTGAAGAATGAGAGGAGAACAGACATGAACAGAAGCATGACATCGTCGACCCAAAACTATGGTAGCACCCAAACCGTCGGATTACATGCGAAGAATTAATCCATGAAGCGCACGTGGTGATCGGCACCTGCGAGGCACTATTTCGCATGTCCCCCGCATTGGTGGCTGGCTGTCCCCACGGGGCTTTTTGCAATGATCTCAGGACCCCCGCATTACTTCTTTGTTTTCCAATCTTCCCGAGCGTTGTCCGGGCCGGTTCAATTCGGAAGTGAGATGAAATACCGCGCTTCATGACGGGGCCCATTACCCTATTGATCAGGTAATTGCAGACAAGACGCTGCCCTGATACAGGTGACGCCCGGCTACGATGATCCCATAAGTCGAGATATGTGATCCCAAGATTTGTCTGATAGCAAGACGGAGGACAGATCTGTGCACTGGCAAACTTGGTTGCACATTGATGAGGCAACGCCCGTGAACCCAGCGCACAATTTGATGCCGGCTCCGGGTCTCACTTCTGTGACAGATCTATTAGCTTATGATAGGCTCGATGTCTGTCTGGTCCGAAAGAATTGAGAAGCTGCCCAGGTGGACTGGGCTTGCCAAGAGGTTTTTCTAGGCAACGCGCGCGATCTCGCGATGATTCTTTGGTGTTTGAAAGCTTCGATGCTTAGCCCGAGGAGACATACCATCATAAACAGGGCAGAAGTCGTGGCGCAGGTTTACCGCAGCACGATGCAGCAAGAGCAAGAAAACCCTCAAATATCAACTAGAATCCGACTTACCCAAGCCTCACTTATGCCTAGTCCGGTGAAGATTCCAACAAGTCCAGCCCAGAATGCCAGGCGAGTGGCGCGAGACTCGGCTTGCCAATAGTCTTGCGCGACTGGGCTTGGTAGACTGGAGGTTTCGCTCAGACTGCTCAAATCTCTTCTCTCTGATGCACGTCTCGAGGGACATGGAATGATCTGGTGGCACTGTTCTTTGGTGATCGAACAAGTCTTGCGCCACTCCTGAGCACAAGAACCATTAGCTTTGATCAAGTACTCGATACTGAACATCACGATAGAGTCAACATACCAAACATTCGAGCATTGGAATATTGCTCCAATGTTGGAGCCACTCCAATATCGGCTCTTTGGCATCCTGTTCGGACAGGAAGTCGTCTTCTGCGAGAACGGCACGATAGGTCTTTGTCGCACCGTGAATGATGCTGGCCCGGCTGCGGCGTAGCTCGAAAACGCATTGGATGCTGTCGGAGAACGGCTCGGAGCCCTTGTTCAGGCAGAACTGCCGGCTATGAAGCTCTCGTGCAATGATGGCGAACGTGCAGGCATTCACGACATCCTTGATGTACTCGACAGATTCGTTGCTGTCTTTGGAAGCGTCACGACCTGAGACGAGGTCTCCGAATGCTGGTTCTCGTGCCGAATTGTGCGTCTCCCTAAATGACTTCTCGAAGGACTCCCTCCACCTGTTCAGTTGACGCTGAACAGACTCGTGGTGGGGGCAGAACAAGTTGCTGGAGGGAGGGTTGTTCTCTTTACATCTTTCGCTGAGCCTGTCGATCTTACTGATAAGGTTGGAGCAGTCCCAATCGTATGCCTGAGTAAACAGTCAGCGTAGATTTGCCGTTCTGGTCTTCTACGGTTGCTTACCTGGCATCGACGGCCACCTGGGGCACACACCATCCCAAGCGAGTCAGTAGACCTTATTGCGTGAATAGGGAGACGATGAGGTGATGTTATGATAGCTCAGGTAGTTGCAGGATGTTGACTAAACGCTCTTGAGGAAGTTGGTGTGCCTTCCGATATCAATGGAGTCATGTGCTTTCCTAGCTCATCGAATCCCAGAGCAGAGTCCAAGACAGCCTTTATCCCGGCATCCAGGACATCTTGCAGGAAAATCTTCAAATCGGCTTCGAGGGCAGTTTGTTCCTGGACATACATGTCGTCAGCGTGCGCTATAGGACCGAGTTGTATCAAATCCAAGAAATAGGGAGATTCACATACCATGAAGACAAACAAAGGAATCCCAGTTGCTAATTACTTGTAGCCATGCCAGAATCTGCTTCTCTGCTTCAGCTTCAGTTAAAAAGTCGTCTGATGAGACCCCTTCGTGCCTATCTATTGCATTGACAATATTCATAGCTCGTTTTTGACGTAAGTCATACACGTGACTGGTATGGCTTTTGTCGCGATCGTGGGCGTAGAATTGCTCGGTTTGGAGCTCTCGTCCAACAATGGCGAACGTGAGCCAACGCACACGGCGCCTGACATCGTTGATAGTCTCACCAGTGTCACGGCATCTACCGTAATATCGAGCTCACCTAGCTTCCACCTTCTTCCTGTTGTTATAGAGGTTACGCTCTATCTTCCTGTGACTGTCGCAGAGCACGACCTGTCCATAGTAGCCCATGTGCAAAACACATCTCCTGCTGGTGAGTTCGCCGGACGTGGACTTCTCGTAAGCCTGAATGACCGGTCAGTGCGGCCCGTGTATCTATTTTATGGCTCCTTTCCGTTACATACCGTACACTGAGGTATCTTTCCTGCGCCATCGGTCTGCTGACTGTTTGCAGGGAGGAGTGATGTCGTGAAGGGTAGCCTCTGTGGCTCGGAAAGTCATGGCAAATGGGACGACATGACTGATAAAGCAGTAGCAGGCAGGTTGACAGTGGGGTACCTTTAAGTAGGTGGGTCCGCTCCCTTCCTGCTTCACGTTCGCTTTACCTGTGCTTCTGGGAACCCTTTCTGTGCCATCATCAGCTGTCTTGGGCCCAGCCCGGTTCACAAACAAAGGCAGACTGAGGAATGGTAGCACTGCATGGGCTCTCTTATTCAGTCAGAGCGATAGGGACAATCAAGCATCTCGGCATCTCATTGGCTCCGTGTTTCTTTGTTCCTCGATCTCCTGAACTCCACATGGAATTTGGTGAGCTCTCACAAAGTCCCGGCCTTGGGGTCAGAAGTAAAAATACTCAGACACCATCAGACTTTAGAGCTACTTACCTGCCACAATCAGGCACACCTTCACACCGTCTGGCCTCGTCCAGAAATCGAACAAGCGTGTGCAAGTCACGTCAGTCATCATGTTCTCGAGGGCCACTTCAGTCCTTAATATTCTTCGGCCTTCTATAAAAATCTCGGGGCGATTTGACTCAACGTCTTGAAGACCATAGATTTGTCTATCAAGACGTAATTAATTTTCTGGATCACTGTGTCTGGTTTTTCACGGAGAGTAGGAGCATAGCTCACAAAACTGGTCCTCTGCCCGCTTCACCTCTCGCCAAGTGACCCCGAACTGCCGCAACCAATATGCACTGCATCAACCAATTTCACACTTTTGTCTTGGAAATATGTTCAGATAGAATCTGTCAATTGAGGCTTGCTTGTATTGCTCGCTAAGTCCAAGCCCACTGCTGAACATGCATACTGTTAGTATAGTATCGCGTCTCTAACAACGCCAAAGATGATCTACAAACCATGAAGTTTAATAGCACCAAGCTTTTCTCAGCGTGCAGCCAAACTAAAATCAGCTGTCTTCCTCGGTCTTCAGAAGCGAAAACTCGATCAGCAGCGCCACTGTCTTCAGTGGATGCAATGCTGAGGAGCTCAGCCAGTTTGGTTCCCAGCTTGGCCACGTGGTCATTGTGGTCTTTGTCTCGAAAGTCGCGGTAAAATATTCCGCTCTGCAATTCTAGGCCCATGAGAGAGACCGCGCCAAGATGAGCGACCTTGATCAAGTCTGGGACAGGCGGGTCTGCCAGTCTGAGTCTCACGTTTGCCAGATGATAATCTCTTTCAATGGTTTTCCTGGCTTCATATAGGAGATCCTTTTGATCTATATGGAAGTTTCAACGCCGGTAATACGAGTAGACGTCTTCATCCTCGAGCTGGTCGAGTTTGTTGGGAAGCAGCCTGGTCCTTCGGGCTGTACACCTCTGACCGCGCTCGCTGCTCGAGATTTTTTCGTACGCCTGGACTTAAGTCAGCGCGGACCTGCCTCTGTCGTCTGCAGTGTCGACTTACCGTGCATTGTGACAATGGGTCTGATTTCATGGTCACCTGCCGTGTTGAACCTGGAATGAAGCAATAGGGCGAATGAGAAGGTAGGTGTTGAGCGAAGTAGTGCGGGTGGAGGAAAGGCGAAGGTGTCAGGATCGCAAAGAAGGTGAGCAAGGTACTAGCGAGGTACTGCGAAGAAAAAAAAAGATTTTTTTTTTTAAAAAAGCTTCCTTCCAGAAGTGCAGTCGTGCTCTGCTTCTTTCCTGGCCGGTCGGCTTCTACGGTTGTGGTCGTGCCTTGTTTGCAATCGACAAACTCAGTCGGTCCTCACCACCAACCGCTGAAGTCATCAAGTGCACGGCTGAGGCCATGACCCAGCTTCAGATGCACCATCCTAGAGCCAGACCCACGACGCCATAACGAAGCCGAGAAGGAAAGCCGCGACTGGCATTTGCTAGCCCTGATCCGATCACTGGGGAAGGTTGGGACTGAGCACACTCTTCGACAATCTCAACTCAGCGCAATTGTATTCTCAGTAGGTGTATAACACATAGTATTGGCATGATTGGTATCTCGAACAAGGAACATGGGGAGACATAGCTTCAACCCTGCCGTTTGCCTTGGGCTTACAGACTTACCTGTACAGTAATTACCTGCCCTTGAGGCCTCCGTCCTACCGTCAATTCCCCAACTTTGGTTCACACGAACCTGCCTTCGGCTTTACAAACAATATCTCGACTGGTGCTCAAAGACCTACATGCCATCCAATGACCCTTATAAGCGGCATGCATCGTGGGTTACCTTGAATCTGGATCGCCTCTGGTCAACACCGGGCCGACCGCTCAGGCTGTAGGCAACTGTGTCGAACGGCAGTGTTCCAAAGACGGTGGTCCCAATGATGGGTACCCCCGAGATAGCTTTCTGATAGGTGGTCATCCCAGGGATGACGATCCCAAAGGCCGTGTCCAGTTTCCCAAGCCGTGCTCTGCAAGTGTGTCGCAACTTGTGGGAACATGTGTGCAGGCCTCCGACAAATGCTGTAGTCATGTAGGCATTGCGGTTGCACCTGGAGCAACATGCAGGCTCAGAAAGTTGGGTAGAAGCTCGTGCCGAAGTATCTACATAAAAGTCAGTCATCAAATCAATAATCAAACGACCGCGACGCGGCGACAAGATCGGAGCAATCCGAGTCTCATGCGGGTGAAATCTCCTGTGCACAAAGTGTTAGCGAGACAAGGCAACAAGGCGAACCACCGGCGAAGAGCCCGGGCTGACATCACGTCCGCCCCTGCATTCGCCGACGACACATCAACGTGGACGTGATCACACCACTTCAACAGAAAGCAAAACAGAAAAGGCATGGACTTTAAAGAGTTTCGTCGACTTATGTACGATATGTACAGGGAATCATCGAGAGTATGTACCAGGCACTACATGTACCTTCGTGGCTATCACATCACAGCACATTCCACCGCCAACATCAACGCACTCCTCCACCACATCCGTGGCATCATGCTCAACCGCTGCAGGGTTGACCAAGTGCTACACATCAGGGCGTCGCCTACGAGCACGCGCTCGAGACCGCACACCGTCCGGAGACACCTCCCGCCCCCGCCCCGTCTTCCCGCCCTGCACGCGCTTCGGCCGCTGTGGCTCGAGGCTTCCATCCCTCCGTCGCAGTTGTCGCGAGTTCGTAATATTCCGGGGTTGTTGCTGGTTGTGATAGGCGTGATGAGGATGACTGCGACTTGTCGAGGAGCTGTGGGTTCGCAGTAGCGATAGCTTTGTTTCGAAAAGTGGGGTGGCAGGCGTGGCGGGGGAGAAGGTGGCTGCGGCCTTGGGGGTCGGAACATCGGAGTCCATTGGATCTGTGGCGTCCTGGTGTGTGCGAGATATGGAGAAGAAGCCGTCCATGTCCTCTCCGTCGACAATCGTAGTCGCGAGCGCGTCCTTCCCCTGAGTCCCAGCAGCATCACCGAATTCGGAGATGCAAGTATCCGGTGTCTCAGGATCGTCGGACGGCGATGCGCCTTCGTCGTCGTGGAGAGTGGGGACCGAATCACCAAGCGCATTCAGCATGCGCTCGGGTTCAGACTCAGAAACGGACATGTTGCGCGATGGAGTACACGAATCGTGGTCAAACTTCCGTCGCTGCTTGCGATCCGTCACTGACACGCCAGAATCCACGGAGTGCATGGTATTCGATCGCTCAGGCTGGTCGGCAAGGTCGACGGCAGTGCCGCATGTAGAGAAAGCCTCGGAGGGCTCGTGCGTGAACAAGGCTTCGTCCTCCTCGGGATCGTGAAAGAGAATCGGGCCGTCGTAGTCTGCGTAGTCGTTGGAGGACACGGGCGACACAGCTTCACTGCTGCCGCTGTTGACCGAGTCGAAATCGATGTGCCAAGGGTGCTGGTCCGGCAGGTATGACGCGAAGTAGCGCACAAGAGAGTCCAGCGACTTTGTGCGAAAAAGCTGGACGGCCAGGGACCACTGTTCGGTACCGATCAGTTTGGGACAGCCGATGATCTGGAGACTGGCGTCTTCCAGCATGGAGTCGAGTTCCTTGAGTCGCAAGGTCTTGCGCTCCTCCATCAGGCGTTCGAATTCGGACAGGTCAGAGGCGCGCGTGGAAAGTTCGTAGACGTCATGGTGGAAGGCCTCGGGGTCTTGGATGGCGGAGGGAATGGTGTTGTAACGGAGGTGGAGGGAGTCGTGGAGGTCGTTCTGCTTCATGCCGAACTTCCAGTACGGCCAGGGCTCGGCCCACTCGCCGGGCTCGTCCATTCAGATAGTGGGTCGTTCGGAAGTCGGGTGTTTTGGTGGTGGGTGATTTATGATTTTGGGTTGCAAAATGGTTTTATCAAATGGGTATCAAGTCAGAAGTATCGCTGGAAGGAAATGCCGTGGTCCTGCTGGTGTACAAGGCAAGAGGAGACCAAAAGGGGTTGGGCCAGAAGAAAGAAAGAGGCGGTTGCTTTGTCGAGATTGACCTTTGCAGAGACAGAGGAGCATTGGCGGTTGGGCAGGAGGCCATCTAGGTGTGAGCAGTCTTGGTTGCAATAGAGAAGTACATTTTGGTGGTGGTTTTGGTGGAGTGAATCGATTGATCTGGGCTATTGATCAGCGTCGATTTGAGTCACTTCAGGGTCAGAGTGGTGCCGATTGAGAATATCGTGATCGTGAATTGTCTGTCTCTGTGCCCTTTGGTGATGATGAGGAAACAGGAGAACGGGCGACACTGGCTCCGGGGCATGGGCGTGACTTAGAAAGGGAGTCTTCCAAGGGTGGCATGGGCCAACCTCAGCCGAACCCAAACATCCATGGCCCCCAAGAGTGCCACCAAGTGCAGGTGGCCGCTGACTAGCCAATAAGACCTGCAGAGGGTGCTGCAAAGGTGAGACCCGCAGCCACTAACGCTGCAGGTGCTAGGCTGTACCAGGAAAGACGCTCATGCATGCAGGACAGGCTTGCCGGCTTGGTGTTCTCATCATTCTGTGATGCTTTCTCTGATGCCACACCTCCTCATGCATTCCACTTTGTCCACCCTGTCCGTCCACCTCTCACACCACTCTCCCCGCCGTCAACCAGCAGGCTTCAGCATCTTCGGCCACCTGCTGATTTGTCTCATCCCCACACGGAGACACTGAACGTTGTCAGCATCATGTGCACACATCTTGACTCGATTGCCGAATAGTCTGTGAAAGGCTTGCCAGAACTCGCGAAATCTCTCACACCTCTTGCTCTTCTCAACGCAACTCACTGATATGAGGAACGATCATGCCCAATCCATGGCTCGGAATGTGCTCAGCAGGCTGGCGGGCTGGCTGGCCTCCGGCTGAGACGGGGGACGAGTAAGCACACTGTCGGGCGTCGCGCAGACCGGACAGTCCTTCCAATGAGGTGTACGTGCATCACCGACATGCAACACCAACACGAAAGGGGCGAATGAGTGAGACGGGAGATGGGCCTGTTTGCGCAGCCACCTGCAGGCTACACCAAGGCCACGTCTGCCAAGCCTCGCTTTGCCGCGCTGCAAAGTTGCAAAAGTCGTTGCTGTTGAAGTTGGGGGGCCAACGGTCATCGGCTGACGTTGGATCCCGGTCTCGTCGCTTTCGCCTGCAGGTGCTGTGCCACACCCAGCCTCTCTGCCTCTTCAGATGACAGTCTGCCAGCTGCAAGCAAACTCTGCTCAACTGGCCGCCAACTGAACTCGATGGTGTAACTCTTCGAGTTGAAGAGCTTACGTGAGCTGAAAGTTGCTTGCCAATGCGCTTTTGGACCTTTGGTCAGCTGCTGCCTGTATCGTCTCCGTCTTGCCTCATGACTCCCACTGTTTGGCCTGTTGACGACCCTCGACCAAGACGATCCTCGACTTGGACTCGGTCGGAAATCGTCTAGTCACGCTTCTTTGAATTTGTTGGTGCGCGCGTCTCGTGGCAATCGGCTCTTGTGTGTTCTTGGTTCCTAAAGTTGAGACATTTGACATTGCGTTCCGACGGAGGTCCTTTGCGACAAACCCGACTGGTCGTCACCTGTGCGCTTGATTCGAATATAGAGCAACCTGCGTCCAGTGTTCGAGAGATTGTTTTCGGCGAGAAAACGGCCCACAAATTCCTGGCGTCGACGTTGCAGAGCGAATAGAGAGAGAGGCCTCTCATCCAGGCAGCACTTCTCTGGTTTTAGTCTCGACTTGTGGGCGCAGCAACTTCCAACATCTTCAGGAATCCAGGACCTTGGAGAACCTCTAGGAATAGGACTCTGCGGATACAGCAGTAGGACTGTCAGTGATTGTGGTGCTGCTTCCTGGTGCGACCCGCCTGTGCTTCGTCGTTCTTGAGGCTGAAAAGATCCGGGACCCCTGGTCAGCAGGGCCAATTCGCCATCATTTGATTCTCGGTCTTCGTTCCCATCTGACTCCGGTCTTCCACCACATTCTCGCTGCACCTTTACAGTGCCCGTGTTACCAGGCCAGGTGGTCTTCATGGTCTCATTTGCAGTTACAATCTTTTATCTTGCGCACTGAGCTCAGCGATCTGATTTTGTTTTGCATTTATACTGCATCTGCCCGAGGTTCCCATCTGTCGTCCAAGCTCGCCCTCGACCTGGTGCGACCTACTGTGCCTAGCCTACCTACTGGCCACCATCACTACCGTGCACGACGACCGTGTGAGAGCCTTGGTCTGCCATACTGAGCAGCTCTGTGTGTCATCCTCAACATTGCCACTCCCCTTGCGTGCTGTCATTCGACGTACCTCCAGGCATTCGTGCCTAGTCGCTCAACACATTTGCCTTGCCTCACACTTGTTCGCGGTGACTCCTAGACTTGGCCACCGATTTGATACCACTGGCCCGGGTGCTAGGCTATCCTGGCCACTCCGATCGGTCCACCCGCAACCATGGGCGACCTTCACAGTGAGCCATCTTCGGATGTGCCTACCGAGCCGCACTCGCAGAGCGAGATTGATGCTCGAATGCGAAGTTGGCGACTGGAACGAGAAATGCACGAGGCCGCTGCAACGGCGAATTCTGCCGTCCACCTGGACGACCTTGTCGTCCCCAGAGACCGAGACATTCGCATTCTGATGCGACCACTCACACGTCTTCGCTCCGTCAGCCCGGGCAATCTGGACAACTGCGAATGGGTGCAGCTCACGGCCGAAATAGCTGATCCAAACCAGCCTGAACAGAAAGTCCTGGCCGTTACTCAGACAGATCGGGACATCAAATTCTCAGTTCGCATTCCCGGCGAGACGCTGGACAATCGCCCACCGTTATGGTGCGAGCTCTACTACGACCCGGCAAGCGATAATCAAATCTTCCTCAACAGAAGTGACCTTCCCTTGACGCTGTCAAGAGTATCGCAACAGCCGGCCGCCAGTCCGGGAATAGAGCATGTCATCAACCCTCGCATTACCAAGAAGCTCGAACCTGGTACGTGGAGAATCAAGGTCCTGAATATAAGCGTGATCGACTTCAGGATCATTGAGAAACGGCCCACCATTCGCAGGACCTCGATCGCTGAGTCTTTGTCATCGTCCTCATCTTCGACATCCTTCTACTCCAACCTAAACTCTTCAGGTAAACGGGCTCTTGCTGCTGAAGACAGTATCACGAGCCCGGACAAGAGATTACGCCCGGATGACTCGGCAGTCCGCAGTGAGGATGGGGTCGTGATCTTCATGAGACCGGGCACAGCCGCGAATCCTCTGGTCTTTCCCCTGCCAAACGCCGAAAACAGAGGCCGAGAAATTATGAGCACCAACGGGAACCCTCTGATCGACATGGAGGACGGTGCCACAGTCGAAGTCCCAGGAGGTGAAGTGTACACAATCAAGAAGGTAGACCTGATTGCGTCCACAACGCTGAGCGCCGTTGCTAGGGCCGAGTTCTCCAAGGTTCCTGATAGCATTATCACCGTCAAGGTCCTCAAGACGAGCCTCACACAACGGAACGGGTCCACGGTCCGACCCCAGGATGAAGAGCGGACGATTCTTCGACAGTCCGAGACCTGGCTACGCGAGTTTCTCAACCACGAACAGCTCAACCACAAATCCATTCCGCGCTTATTCGGTGGCGATGGTCGGTACCTGTCGTTGTACATGGAACACATCGAAGCCAAGGACTTGTCCAGCCGAGGTTATTGGCAAAATTCCCAAACCACCATGTTCACAGGAGATCGAACAGATGCGGAGCGCATCCTCCATGATATTGCCGGTGCTTTGGACTACCTACATGCTCAGAATATCGTGCACAACGACATCAAACCCGGCAACATTATGTACACACGCGAAAGAGGTGCTGTCTTGTGCGACTTCGGCATGAGCTTCGATAAGGCGGCATCTCAAGCCTCCATCGGTGGTACGCCGTACTACATCGGACCCGAGTACATTGGCTACAAGCTTCGAGGCACTCCCGGCGATGTGTGGGCCCTAGGTGTCACAATGCTCTACGTTCTAGGCAAAATCGGCTTTCCTGACGCTCGCGGAGACAAGAGACATCCTCGTAAACTATATTGGCAGATCCGTTATCTCAACGAATCGCGGCAGTACCAGGCCCAACAGCCCGATTTCGATGGGTCAACGGCTGCTCAGAAAATGCAAGCCTGGCTCGAAGAGATCAACGACGCAAAGAAGAGATTAGAGAGGAGAGATCTGGTGCAGAAGCTTGTCACAGGCATGCTCGAGCTGAAACCCAAGGATCGTATCACGATGAGAAAGGTCGTGGATAGCTTGTCAATTGTTCCCGGACGAGCACTTGCATAAAAAGGACTAGAGCTCAAGTACAGCAATACGCAAAACACTGCAGCTCAGGCGGACGAGAAACCCCATTGTATCGGCGACACAGAACAACTACGGTTTCCTTGCATGTTTCAGACCCTTCTTGAGTGCGACTTGGCACTGGGAGGAGCTGAAGACATCAACACGTGATGGTGAGTAGCGACTTTTCCTTGACCAGAGTCTCCCACCTGCGCTTCTCCGCATCTCAGTCTCGCACAGTCTGACTGGAGCTGCAGCGAAAACCAAAGAAACCACCAAAAACATAACGGCTTTGCCTCAGCCGATCATCACCCACCCTCCAAACACTAAAAGTTCACCGAGAAGAATAAGAAAGCGACTGAGAAGGGGGCAGGACGCTTGCCTTGCCACCTACAGGTCGGGTTTTCTTGAGCATACATTTCAGTCTTGTTGGTATCTGGGGTCGTTCGCACCCTCACCAAATGTTCTCAGGGAACTTGAATTTCAGAAAGACACAAGACATCATGAATCCTGTGGTTCTGATACGAGTTGCTACAAAGCCAGAAGGCACGAGAACACAGGAGGCCCACAGTTGATAAGAGCGCCGGGACGGTGCGCGGAAGATTGATACCACATTGAGGCGAAGACACATCTAGCTAGAATCCCAGATCAATTGATTTCAAACCTCAATATTGAAGTGTACTGAAGTTTCTAGTCTCATGCCCAGTACAACGCTACAAAGTCTGAGTCCACTGGTCCAGCTTTACATTTTTAATAATCGTCGAAAATCCCTTGTTCCTCGCCGAAAAGCACTTATCCCTCTTCCTCCCCGTCACCTCCTTCTCATTATTATGCCGCTTATCGTCCGCATCCTCCCCCTTCGGATACTCGACATGAAAAACCGGCTTCCCCACCCTCACAAACGCCTCAAACTGCTCCTCATCCCCAAACTGCACCGCCTGCTCATTCACCGCCCACTGCACAGCACCCAACACCCGCGGCACGATATCTCCCGCATTCTTCAACCCACAGCTCAGGCCGCGCCCATGCGCCTCGCGCGCGAGCCACAGCACGTAGTCGATGGCGTGCTGGCGCGTGAGCTTGAGCCCGTTCTTGTTGTCCCAGCCGTCGACGTTGTCCGGGTCGACGCCGTCGAAGCCCTTTGCGCGCGCGAGGTCGAGGCGCGCGAGCATGATTTGCTGTACAGTGGGGTCTGTGGGAAGGAGCCAGCGCTCGCCTTCCCAGTCGTCCATTTTGCGGCCTAGGGATGAGGGGGGGAAGCGGGGGGCGTCGGGCCGCCAGTTTTCGTAGGTGCCCGCGGAGAAGTAGGCGATTACTTTGCGGGAGCGCGCGTGGAGGGCTTGGATTGTTTGGATTGGAGTGTCGCTGGGAGGGGTGGTTAGTGATTGTATGTGTGGGGGGGGGGTGAGAGACGGTGAGTGAGAGAGAGCCCTGGACTGTGGGCTTCTCGACTGGGGTGTGACATGTATGATGTTGACGCAGGTACGGTGTGTCTAGCTGATACCTACAAGAGATCAATGATCCACACATCGTACTGCTCAATAGTGTGGTCAAGTCGCACCGGGTGATTGAGCACGTAGTTCCACGTTGCGCCGACAGGGGGCTGCCAGATCTCGAATCCGGGCGGGCGCGGAGGGAGGGGAGGAGGAGGGCCAGCTGGATTCATGGCGAAAGAAATCAGTGTGTTGATGATTCGATTACAAGCAGCTATTCTTGTGGGCTGTCATGGGGAAATTTCAATTCCGAGTGGAGCTTCGTGAGAAGGAGGAAGACAGCAGGTCTCCATGGCCGCTCATAGGACGTTGAACGGGGCTGAGTCGATGAAGCTAGTGAGGCGTTCCGGGACGAGGCTTGGCTGCTGGGCCGAGACCGAGCTGTCAAGGCCGGGCTTCCTCGGGGTTGTGGAGATCACGGCGTAACACTGCCGCGGAGCAATCCTACCTTGTTTTGTGAGTACGCAAGTTCGAGGACGAAATATATACCTGACCTAGGTCACAACAATAATGGAATCCGCGCACGGTAGACCCCGTAAGCTACCAGCTGTGCGTGAATCCTGCTTACTGAAGCCGAGCCCGAAGTTCAAATCTCGGACTCGGACATACCGTCAATTTGCCCACAACACCATAGAGGCTCAGGAATACATATATATATCCAGACCTGCTGTATCTTTTTCAAGTGCAAAAATGAGTCTGTATCAATTTCCGATCATTACATGACATTGAAGTACAGCATCGGAGTGAAACTGCTCGTGCTTCTAGCCCTTCGAACCCCCGTGACACACTCACCACGCACAAAACATATTCACAATGGCCCTCAACATCGACCACATCACCAAGCTCACGGAGCAGGTCATTCAAGGCAGTAAGATTCTGGTCGAGGGCAACGCCAAGGACCGGGTGGCATTGATTGCTGCGGCACTAAAGCTCGCTCAAACCCTTGAGAGCCCCCAGGAAACATTCCTGAGACTCTGGCTGCTCGATGTATGTGTCGAACAGTGATTTCATATACAAAATGCTGACTTGCCTCTAGTCCACTACAGCAGCTGTGGCGCGAGTTGCCGCCGATCTGAAGCTGCCCGAACACCTGCCTGGTGAAGAGGACAAGGCTGTGGGCAGTGCAGAGCTGGCCGAGAAGACGGGAGCCGAGCAAGCGCTTTTGAGTGAGTTGAGATTCGTCGACAGGCTGGACCTAGAAATGGCCTTGACCTCCAAGTAGATCCTCTGACACGTCGCTAGCTCGTCTACTCAACCACCTCGCAGCCACAGGCATCGTCGGCGAAGCCGGCCCCGATCTGTTTTACGCCAATGCCCTCACCCGCCACCTCGCCACGGACGCCGTGCGAGATGGTTTCGAGTTCTAGTCTGTATTCCAACTCACCACGACCCTTTGCTCAAATCCCAACAGGGTGACTGACCGACCTCGTCCAGCGGCCGTGGAATGGGCAAAGCCGTCTCCGTGTTGCCCCAGTTTCTCGCCGAGCACGGCTACAAAGATCCCATTGATGGCCTCGACTGCCCCTGGCAGCTGGCACTCGACACCAAGCTGCACTCTTTTGAGTACATGCAGAAAGATCCCGAGTTTGCACGGCTCTTCAAGGGCGCTGTCTTATCCCAGGCGCACGTGCGTCGCTCGCACTGGGAGGACGAGGCCTTTTACCCGGTGCAGGAGCAGCTCATCACAGGTTTGGAGCCAGATGGTGTGGTTTTGGTCGATATAGGTGGAGGTATGGGGCTGGACTGTGGGTTTTTTCCTTTTTTTTTCCTTTTTTCCTTCTTTGGAATCACACCATGCCCTAATATTTCGGATATGTATGATGTGCGGCCCTCGTCTAACATGGTCATTAGTGATCAACTTCCATGACTCCCACCTGCACCCAGCGGGATCACGACTCATCCTTCAGGACATTCCAGGCGTCCTTGACACCACAGGAAAGCTGCCGTCTCGAGTCGAGAAAGTCCCCCACGACTTCTTCCAAGAGCAGCCCATCAAAGGCGCCCGCGCCTACTATTTCCATCGCGTTGTATGTCTTCTCCCATTCCCTTACCACCACCGCCCCGGCACATGAGCAGCCTTGACTGACCATCGCCCACGTCCAGTTCCACGATTGGTCTGACGCCAAGTGCCGTGAGATCCTTCTCGCACTCAAGCCCGCCATGACGCCCGGATACAGCAAGATTCTCGTGCAAGAGACCATGATCCCGGCTCAGGGGGCTACGTGGCTTGGCACGGCCGCGGATCTGGTCATGATGTGCGGTCTGGCAGGGCGAGAGAGGACTAAGAATGGATTCCAGGAGCTGTTTGAGAGTGTGGGTATGAAAGTCACGGCCATCTATACCCGGGCTCCAGGCGAAGAGAGTATCATTGAGGCGGCCCTGTGTGAGTAGAGACTTGACAGGAGATCAGAAGCATTCACCACTCTATCGGTCGCACTTCTTCTGCTTACTCGTAAAGTCGCTTGAGAAATAATGCTACCGAGATTACACTTCGACACGATTGGTATTGAGCGGTGCCCCGATGGAGATTCAAGACTCAGCCCAGAGACTGGTCTTGAGAGGAATCATTCATAAGCACCCTTTTTCTTTGTATATTAACACTGGTGATATCTTGTCAAGTAAAGCTTCTGCACAATATTCAAGCGTATAATAACATGTTCGCATGGCGCTAATAGCTCTTTGGTCCGGCGGGAAACCTTACGCAGCGTCAGAGACAGTGCTGCTGAGGCCCATGATTATATAGACGACTAATCTACAGACCATGGTAACAAAGACGATTTTCCCAAAACCGTCAATCCCAAGGACTACTGGCTCGCAGGAACCTCTCACGAAATGTCCGTGGCTCCAGGCCTTTCACCACCAGTGCGGTCTTTGTGTCACCCCTAAACAGGATCTCGGTAGCGCGACGGGGTTGCAAAACGTGTTTTCCTTGGGACTGCTATTGCGATGGTAATGTATGCGAAGGTCATACTTCAACCACGGCCCGTAAGAATACTATTCAATACTTTGGCAAACTCAACAACTGAGAGCTTTACATTCCTCAAAAGCGTCTGATGTCGACCATAAGCAACCTGGTCACTAAGCGACATGAGTAAACGTAACATCGTCCCGATCCAAGACCCGCATTTCCACGTCAACGTCCAAGTCAAGTACCTCGAGTAAATCGATTGGCTCGTCATCATCAGTGACAGCCTCATCAGAGGATGTGCTAACCTTCTCCTCATTCTCGAGGTCATCACTTTGATCGTCATCTACAATGAATGGATTGTCATCGCCCCAGAAACAACGGTGTCCGTCAGTATCAATTTTGTGGGCGCTTCGGTAGGCCCATCGCCTCGATAGGACGGGGTCATTGCAGCGGCCGGGTTCAGGGCGGTAATCAAACAGCCAGCCTCCGGAGAAGGATGCTGTGGGGTCGGGGAGCATGTGCAGTAGTTGTCCGGCAGGATTGCAATGGGGTCGACTGGGATCGTAGAACGCCCGTGTCGCGAGATCGTAGAGTCTTGGCTATCCCGACTGTCAGTCTGCCCCAACATCTTGAAAGGATCACGACCATACGTATTGTTGACGCCACGTCGTTTCCGTCCCCTTTATGGACCACAAAGACTCGATCGGCCAAAACATCACTTCGAATCTCTCAATATATCCCGGGGATCCGGGAGGATATGCATATTTCCAAGGCGGGCGGCTCTCAGAATCGAAAGATTCGGCGGGTTGAAGAGCACAAGCCTCGCAGCGGAAGTTGCAGAAGTTGAGTGGGGTCTCAGCACACTCCTTGAAAAGCTCCAAATTCTTATCCCACGTCGCGTAGTTCCCGCCATGGTCCTCGAAACATTCAACGGACCACCCGTCACGACTTCCATACTTTGGTTCTAAAGACTCGCAGAAAGCCGTGTATTCTGCCCGTAGCTCCTCCGAAATGTCAAGCCTGTCTTGCAGGAGTTTGAAACCCTCTTTGGCATGGTGGAACTTGTGACGTTTTTCGCGGCGGCAATCCCTGGCCTGCGCCAAAAGAATCTGGACACGGCGCTGTTCTTCTTTCAGCTCTGCCACTTTGGCATCTTCAGCCTCCAAGCTGGTCTCTAGATGGATCAGTCAGTTCTCGAGGTTGTTGAGAGCGTATTGGAGGTTGTCGAAATGGCAAGGCAAATCTTGTGTTCGGATCAAGTCAGAGATATCCAATGCGCCCAAAACAGTCCCTTCTGCGACATCCGGACTGGGCATGACCGGCGGGGAAGCTTCGCTGCGAGCGCTGTCTCCACTTCTGGAACCAGTACTGGCTTGATTGCCGTCTTCGTGGCTAGCTTGGTCGCCAGAATCGCTGGTGGTACGGCTTATGCTACTGTCTCCAGACTCGTTGGCTTCCTTACTCTATTCAAAGTCATTGAATCTGCCATGTTCTGTATAGACTTTGAAGTGCGAGACATCATCGGGGTCATCTTCGCTAATTCCACTGCCAAGTACAGCTGCATTGTATCTGCTGCCCTCTTCGCCCGAGCTGACAGAGCTGTCAGAAGAGAGCAGAAACCGATTTGCGCGCGTTCTCATGCTGTCAGTCGCAATGCTTAGAGGGTGATCATGGACGCAAAACTAAGTGTAGTAATGCCTGGGATGTTGAGATGTTGTGTGATTGTGATCTGTGTTAACCTGTTCCTTCGGGCGGAGAGACGAAGGGCATTGATTCTTGGGGTGGAAGGTGTGTTGCGCTGTTCAACTAGCAAGCACAACCTCAGAGCCACAACCGGCTCGACTGCAGATTCCCTGGTCAAAGTGGAGTGGTGTCACAAGCATTTCGAGAAAACACCGCGTAAAATTGTACTTGGCACATGCTAATGAACCCTCATATTTAAGTACTTGTCTCGATTGGTAAACTGTATTGTCCGACCGTGCCAAATAATAAATGGCTGAAACAGCTCAACAGTCGTGGAAAAGATAGCTACGCTTGAACACCCATAAAAACGGAGCAACCATACCAGAAATGTATTCAACGAAAGAATCTCGTCCAACGACAGCCGCCAACACAAATTCCCAGAGGTTTCCTCAAGTGGTAGAGGCCAGCTCATCAAAATCGTTCCGATCCGCCAGAGCTACCAATCAGACAGCAACCGCCTGCTCAGGAGGTCGTCGAAGGAGCCATGGTCTTCAGGACGACGGGCACTGCACCCGAGCGGTACTCGTTGTTGACGTTCCAGTGCAGCGCGAAAACAGGGTCTCCGGTAGTCTGTTGGACATTCTGGGCCCAGAATGTGGACTGAATGGTGGAGCCGTTGTAGTAGACGAGCTGCGTTCCATAAGTGGTGATTCCGGCGGTGCCTTTGACCACTGTAGTGGCGTTGAGCGCCCCCGTAACTACCACGTCATTGTAAAGAGAGTCTACGGTGTCGATGTAAAGCGCACCAACAGCGGTGCCATCAGCAAGAGTTCCATTGGTGAACTTGTTGGCGCTCTGAGACATGGAGGGAATGTCCCAAGTGATGGACTGCATCGCCGACGTGTTGCTTGACGAAGCGTACAGTGCGCCTAGAATCATGTCAGCGGGATATGATCAAACCATCTATGAGCGATGGGTGGGAGGAGGAAGCATATTACCAGTGTTGCTGAACATCACAGGATATCCGGAGATGTTCTGCCCGTAGGCGTACAGAGTGGCGTCGGAGTAAGCCGCACGCTTCTCCGGCGCTGGGGCCGCGAGGCACGCGGGGGCCGCAAGGAGCGGCAGGAGGAGGCTCGACCAGAACATATCTGCTGGAAGCGTGTATAAGGTGAAAAGAGAGTGAGTTTCAAGACCGTGGGAAGGTCGAAAACAGGTAGTTGAGGAATGAGTGACGAGAAGGTTGAGCGACCAGGACATGAACGCACGGTTCAAATAAACCCACAGACAAAGGTCTTCGCTTTCTTATTATGTAGATCTGCAGCCCACACCCAACTCACGCCTGCCCACAGCGGCGAGGATATATTTGGACATGCTCTTCTTCGGCCAGGCTTGCGGCACGTTGTTTCCGTATCACTGTGGCGCAGGCGTATAGCGAACCTTTGTTTTGAGAAGCTTTCGCATGCTCTCATGTGGTGGATTTGTAAACGAAGTCAGGATGACCTTGTCGTCGTAAGCTCAACCTCCGCGCGGTATTGAGGAGCAGGGATGTGGAGTTGTCATGAGTCAATCTTGCGGAAGTCTCCGAGCCAATGAGGTGTAATACATCAGGACCAATCCGCCGAATCGGGCAATAATGAAAGCTCCCACATTCCACGTCTCCGCGTAGGCTTCGGGAGGGGGAAGCATAAAAAGATATATCCGGACTCCACTACCTTATCCACCAAACAACCTGTGAACAAATGAATCAAGTTCTTGTCGTCCGTTGGCGCTAATCGAACCATTCTGGGGCATCTTTGTCTCTCGCTTGCGATCCGCTTCTCCAGCACACCATGCCGGACCAGGTCCCGCAAGGAGGCTCGAGCCACCCTGTTGGACGGAGAAATACCTGCATGAGCAATGTGATATTTGACGGAGCAGGTTTCTCTTACGAAACTGGCATAAGCAAACCTATTGAGCTTCCAATTGAGACAACACGCGTACAGCCACGACTAACACGCATACGACCAGGGCCAAATTCAGCGAAGTATCTGACTGGAACGGCCGGACCCAAATTTTAATAGGTCTGTAAGGTTGTGTCTTGGCTCCTTACTGGATCTCTCCAGGTCTCCACTGACCGTACATTTGATCAACCACCCAAGCTTTAGCCAAGACTCGCGTCCTGTGGGTCCTATTGGCAGGCGGAGACGCGCTTCTGCTCTCAGCCTCGTCGCACATACTTTCTCCTGAATAGACGAGTGCCGTTCGCCGCGTAATTCCGATCTGCGTGATGACCTTCGAGTCGTGACTGTTGCCTCGCTGGTGCATTTGACTATTGGCGAATGGTCTCGACAATATTGCCATTACGCGTGCTCCTCACGATCTGGGTCTCTGCGAAGACATGCTCGAGGCAACCTGGCCGTGCCGTTCGGCCGAGTTCGAGCCAAATGGGTCTTGTCATACTGATCTCATTAGTGTTTGTATGTCATGTTTAGAACGGCCACGATGTTGCGGATGGTTGCTTTAATCTATATATGACTTCAAGACATCGCCCCGAATAGCAACTACTTAACTATCATGACTCACTCGCTCACTCTCTTACACCCTCACTTCTTTCACCTGCCTCGTCCGGGCAACTCTCGCTTGCTTGACTACTCGCAGCCCACAATCTTTACTGATAATACACACTCACTTTACCATGCTTTCTTGTATCTGGGCCCTGGCTTTGCTGCCAGCCGTCTTCGCTGCTCCGAGGCAGTCTTTCGACGCCCTCGATCACTCTCTGACCAAGCGATGTGTCCACAGTGCTACCGATCGGTCGTGTTGGGGAGACTACGACATTACCACCAACTACTACGATGAGGCCCCAGATACCGGTGTGATAAGGGAGTACTGGTTCAGCGTCGACAATGTCACCGCCGCACCCGACGGCATCGAGCGAGTCGTTCTCGCCATCAACGGCTCCGTACCTGGGCCTACCATCATCGCCGACTGGGGAGACACCGTCAGAGTTCACGTCACGTTAGTCTATGCTCGAAGCCTCTCAATACACAACAATTTTACTGACTTCGATCCAGCAACAACCTGGCAAACAACGGCTCCACGATTCACTGGCACGGCATTCGTCAAAATTTCACTAACGTACGTCGTACTCCGAGTATCACAAAACTGATGCAAGACACTGACTTCTTTCCAGTACATGGACGGTGTTCCTTCGGTTACTCAGTGCCCTGTCGCTCCCGGCGACAGCTACACCTACGAGTGGCGCGCCCTCCAATACGGTTCTTCCTGGTACCACTCTCATTTCTCTGTCCAGGCCTGGGACGGTGTTTTCGGCGGTATTCTCATCAACGGTCCTGCCACCGCGAACTACGACGTTGATCTCGGCCACATCATCCTCAACGACTGGTCTCACGTCACCACTGATGTCCTCGCTCTGGAAGCTGCCACGAACGGACCCCCAACCTCGCAGAACGGCCTGATCAATGGTACCAATACATGGACCGAAGACGACGGCACCGTCGTCGGCTCCCGCTTCGAAACCAACTTTACCGCCGGCCAGAAGTACCGTATCCGCCTCGTCAACGCCGCCGCCGACACGCACATGCGCTTCACTATCGACAACCACACACTTGAGGTCATCGCATCCGATTTCGTCCCCATCGTGTCTTACACCACCGAGAGCGTTTCGATCGGCATGGGCCAGCGCTACGACATTATCGTTGAGGCTACCGAGACCACCGGCGACTTCTGGCTGCGCGCTATCCCCCAGGAGTCGTGCTCCGACAATGATAACGTCGACAACATCCTCGGCATAGTGCGCTACGACTCCACCTCCACCGCCGATCCCACCACCAGCGCTTACACCGACCTTGTCGACTCGTGCGACGACGAAGACGCGACCAACATAGTGCCCTACCTCGCTATTGATGTCGGTACCGTGGACGAGACCGACGAGGAGACCGCCGGCCTCACCTTCACCTCGACCATCAAGTGGACCATGAACAGCGAGTCCTTCGTCTCGGAGTGGAACTACCCCACCGTCATGGCCATCAATGAGGGCAACACGACCTGGTCGGCCGAAGAGCACGTGTGGTCCCTGCCCGACGCCAACGTCTGGGCCTCAATGATCATCGAGACGGACTTTGCCCAAGCCCACCCGATCCACTTGCACGGCCACGATTTCTGGGTCATGGGTACCGGCTCCGGCACTTACGATTCGACCACCACTACGCTTGCAACTACGAACTGCCCCCGCCGCGACGTCGTCATGCTGCCTGCTAGTGGATGGACTGCGATTGCTTTCATCACTGACAACCCCGGCGCGTGGATCATGCACTGCCACATCGCGTGGCACGCGGATGAGGGTTTTGCCCTGCAGCTTGTGGAGCGTCTGGACGAGATCCCTGCGATTAATGATGCGGATGCGATCAACAACACTTGTGCGGTTTGGGATGAGCACGTTCTTGCCGACGCTATTGTTCAGGATGACTCAGGTATCTAGAC
Organism: Plenodomus libanotidis; assembly: GCA_022609195.1. Lineage (NCBI taxonomy): Eukaryota > Fungi > Ascomycota > Dothideomycetes > Pleosporales > Leptosphaeriaceae > Plenodomus > Plenodomus libanotidis. Next base: position 70,382 of record JAGKQA010000114.1, on the reverse strand, counting down.
AGGTTGTTTGAGCAAGTGACGGACTACTTAGGTGGGTTTGGATGGTTTTGACGACATTTTCTTTGGTCAATATGCTTCATACATATGGGCGCGGCGTTTTGAGATAGCATAGCGATTAGCAAAGCAGAAAGTTGTTCTTGTTCCGTGTGTATAAAAATTTCAATAGCTAAAGTCTGCAATAGCAGCTCGATCAATCGAACCTGCTTCACGTGAAATACTCAGCTTTGCCCTGCCTTGGTTCCCCCAATGCACAGTGTTCGAAGCCGCGAACAAGCACATCGCACAAACAGGCTTCCACATATTACGCCTTCTCCCAGGCTGCGTCGCTGCAGACGTGGCGAGGTTCTAAGATTGCTTGAGCCATCGGGAGCACAGGGCATGGCAGTGGACAGCCTCTCACTGACGATAACCATACGGTAGTTCTCTTCACTTCGAATTCGACGCGTCGCCCACAAACGTGTGCGCACTAGATTGCTTGAAGTTTATCATCACACAAGCCGACGTTGAACCTTGGATGAGCCGCATGCAAGTCACTTAGCGTAACGCTAAACGACCGCTGCCGTGACAATCTGGCCCCTACCGCCAAGGAATATTTGCAACACAGGCCACCTAAAAAGTGGCAAATATCAGCTACACTACTTCAATATAATGAAATAAAGAAATTATATTACATTAAAACATGTAGTGAACTTGGGCGATTCTAACAATATAAATCTCAATTAATTTCGACATAGGCCATAAAGGTTATTTTTCTAAGTGGTGTTTTTGAATGCGTTCTTCAAAATGTTATTTAAATTCGGGGAGGGGGGGTTTGAAAGGGGGGCTTAATTGGAGACAACAACTCCGCCAAAGAGCCTCCAAAGTGACCTGTGTTGCAGATATTCCTTGGCGGTAGGGGCCAGATTGTCACGGCAGCGTTCCGGGTTAGAGTCGACCGAATAAGCTTTTGTGTTGTTTTATATTCGCCGCTGTCATCCAAACATCCGGTCTCTCAATGGACCCTGGTTCTTGAGGGAATCTCCTGCCGACGCAGCAGCCTCGCCGACGTCTCCCTCGTTCCTGGAGAACGGTCGGACTGAAAGTCAGCCTGCAACGTAGTCCCGGAACTTCCGGACTCCTATCTTAGGAGGGCTTCAACCAACTCCCGCATGTCTGTCGGCGAATAGGCACATCACAGGGTCGCATTCAGTCCCAAGGTCGTATTCGGAACATTCCCCCCCCCCCCAAAAAAAAAAGTTTGTGGGGGGTTCTCCGGGGCTCCACCATCCTGCAGGAAGACGATGCCAAGGAACGTGACGGGCCGCAGGCACAGTGGAGCCAGAGCTCATGTTATGGGGGACACTCTGACGTCTGATAGGGCATGTCTCCTAGTGGATACAGCACATGGGCATCGTTGATCATCATCAGCAAGTTTACAGAAAATGCAACGCGCGGCGTTGTCAATATTTCCCCTTCCTTCTGCATGTCATACTCGTTTTCAGCCCGTTGCGGATATCTGCAGGGAGCAATCTCAGATACCCTACACATAGCTGCATTCCTCGTGCGTCGTACTCGTGGAGGCTTCCGCAGCGCTGAGAAAGTATGTGTCCAGGCGTCAGTCGACCCAGAAATAGCTCGTCATACCATGTGGCAGCAACGCGTGGCGAGTACCAGCTAGCGGGCACGAAAACTGTCCTAGGCATCGTGGGGTTGACTTCTTGGCCACCGGCAGGACCGGCAGGATGCTGACCATCACTGTCGCAATTCTGACCCACTTTGCAACGTCTCTGATTTTCTTCAGGCATTCTGTGGAGCTAGCAGAGAGCGAGAGTTTCCCCTTCATGGTACATGCCGCCGATTTGGGAGTCTTGGCGAGATTTTCCCCCGTAGACATCCACTCGTCGACTAAAATATCTCTCTGTGATCTTTCTCACATGTTGTACGGTCCGGGCGCGCGCCCTGAGTGAATCTCGCAGACAATGTGGCGTCTCCACGATGTCTCGACTTAGATAGGCCGGTTATGCTCTAAACAAGTATTTGCGCGGACATAAGAACAAGGCTGAAAAGCCTCTGTAAGTACGTTTAATCAATATTGTGGTCTTGCGAATCTTCAGGTCACGCACTACTTGCCGATTCGGCGGAACCGCAAACGACGAGTCACTGAGGATTTTACATAGGTGAATGAAGAGAATGGTCTTCAATTGTTGGTGCTGAAAAGTGAAATCTACTTTTATGTTGGGTGTTCTAGGGTTTTTTTTGGTGCGCAATAAGTCTCAGCTCTCTGTCGTGGTTCTCCTGCGAAACCAAGAGTACATGTCTAGACAGCACTCGAACCCTCGCCGCAGAAGAGAATAGTCATTCCTTCCACCACATAGCTACCAAGCGGCGGTATCTCAGCCATGATATTTACCACCACGGTGGCCCCCGTGCTTGTATCCGCGGCCACCATCGTACCTGTCCTCCCTAAAGGTGTCATATACGATCCAAGAGCAATCGTAGAGAAAGCGTCTGTCGTTCTCCCGAGTGATCAACTTTATCATGCTGCTCCCAGTGTCAGTCACGTCACCCACGCAAGGACGTGGTGTGAAGAAGGTATGGCGGTGGCAAGGAGACTCACGCCTTAATGTAAGCCCAGTCCCAGCTCTCTTGGCTGCGAGCGAACTCTTGCTAGATGTCGGTCGTCAAAGAGTCCAGAGCCAGAGACTTGTCACTGGGCAAGGTGGTGGGCGCATCTCCAACAAGGACCTCTGTGTAGTAGATGGGGCTGTCCATTTCACCAGGTGTGGTGTCAAAAGGGACGAATGAAAGGTTCCCGCCGCAGCTGTGGGCGCCGACAAAGGCTACAAGATCCGTGGCGGTGAAGTTTTTGTCTTCGAAGATCTTCACGAGCTGCGGAGCCGGAACGAGGGGACTCGGCACCTGGTTCGGAGGGCCCGAGGTTTCGTTGTCCTTTCGTCCGATATAAAATGGGATATAGGGTCCCCAAGGGCAAGCCTTGTTTCCAATGGCTATGAGCTGTAAGTATCGCACTCGTTTACTAACCGAACGCTGACAGAGGAGGCAGGGACTAACAGGCAGCGAAATTGATCAGGTCTGCAGCACCGACGCCGTAATCGAGAGACATCTTGTACAAGACACCGCAGAGGGGAATCATCTGCTTGTTTTCGATGCGTGTGGTGCATTCATCGGATAGGATGATGGAGCCATCGCAGCCACCATCAACGAAACAGTCGTGGAAGGGCAAGCGGACAGCCTGCGCTGCAAGATCTGTGCAGTAGCCATCTTCATCGATGAACCAATGCTTGAGCTCTTTGCCGATGTGTCTCCACTTGGGCGAGCAGCGTGGGTAGCCTTCAGATGATAGGTCATCGCCTGACTGAATGTCAATGGCGGGATATACGCCTGCCTGTTCACGCAGAACAATGGCCGAGACCAGGCTGTCGAAAGCGAGCAGGCTCGTGGCCAACAAGGTGCGGGAAGAGCTCTGTGCGAACATCTTGAACGAAAAAAAGAAGCGAGTATGGGTATAGGAATGTGACTAATGTCTTATTCGAAAAGCCGATCCCGTAGAAAGAATGATGAGGTCTCGCTGATGACCAAGGTGAGATGTGTTGATGGATGTTGTGGACGTGGGTACGGAAGAAAACAATGACATCCTCGCTGAATATGAGCTTGATGGTTTTGTTCCTGCCTCATGTTTGCTCAGAATCTCATCGTGACTTCCAATCAGTTTGTCCGGCTGGCACACCACATCGCAGTTGCCCTATGTTGCTGCCATGCTGGTGTTAGCGGAGCAAATTCTCACGACACAGCCCATCCGCACCATCAGTAAATGTTCGAGGCAGTCGTCGCAGTGAAGTTTTCTATAGAATATGTAAGAAACAACCGAGACGAGTGCATTTATAAGAACCCTTGGTTCGCATCTTCAGGGCGAGTGGGAGGACACACCAGGAAGGCGCGAGGCAATGCAATGCAATGGCCTTCGGAAGTTTGTATATTCGAAACTAACCATTTGAAGAATCCAGCAATCTACTCTCGTGATACAACGACAAAGTGGATGAGATACCAGACATTGAGAATTCCAAACAACGCACACCCGTGCAGTATGCACAATCGGGAAGACGCGCAAGCCACCACGCACCCGTGGACAGACCCGAGAGTTGGCTAGCACATTCTTGGAGCTTTCAGCCCAACAAAGCGAATTCGACGTGGGTGAGACTCATGAAAAAATTTGAAGGCCTAGAGAATGACAATCATGAAGCATGTTGTTGCCTACTTGTGGTGACTGGCACCATCACGAGCAACATGTGAATGTGCGCCGCCGACGTCCTTCTACGAGGAAACTTCGCTCTTTTCATCCCGTGATGGTTCTTGCGACACAGAAAATCTGGCACTGGAAAATTTAAAATAAAGCAAAACTCTATGCACAATCTTGGAGTTGGTGATGTCATGTTCGCGCTCATCGTTGAGTCAATGAGTATTCCTCGTCCAGCTCCACGCAACCGCACGGCCATTGGCGCCCCGAGCAGCTCCGCGCTCAGATCAAATCCTGAGAATGTTGTGCGGAGCAATGACCACCCCATAAACTCCGCCTCCAATGTTCTAGAAAATTTCTCACATGTCCAAGCTATGCGCATCGATTACCGCTTGGAAAGTTCCGAGGAGGAGAAGAAGTGGTAACGTGGATAGTGGATATGTGTGCAACGCGAATCGCTTTCCTCTTTGGGCCGCAGCCCACCATGCCCACTAATCTGTGCGGCGGAATTGACAAGCGCCACGCGTGGAAGTGGTAAGGCAAATTTACTGAAGCTTGAGAAATATATGGAGGGCGATATGGCCCCCCTCGTAATCCAAGAAAAGGCGTGGGGAGCATATCGTGCCGCTGCTGGCTCCCAGAATATGTCGTTGGACGTAGGCCGTCCAGACGGCAGCAACCTGAGACTGAGCTGAGAGATGGACACGGAGAATTCAGTCTGTGTACAAGAGAAAAAAAATAGGCAAATTCATAGGTGGTATGAATTCTAGTTACAGCGCTGCTTGAACAATCCAACCACTTAAACAGTCATCCATCCATTCATCCGACCACGACTCTGACCCCGTCGTAAGAATACTGGTAAACCTAGTTTCCAGCGGGCAAGATGCTCCGGTTCTTTCATCCTACCAGTCGAATCTCTGAACTGTGGAGGATATTCTCTGCCATCAAGTCTCTGAGCTGCATCTCCGGTGTGTAGATAGATTTATCCTCCTTCGTTCCTCCGACTTGCTCCACCGGCTTCAGCGGCGTGGTCAGATCTCTTTCCAACTGGATTACTACCATTGGCATAATCAACGCCGCCGTAGCACAAAGCCAGTACTGCCACGACAGCAGAAGCTCGCAGAAGAGTGGCGAGCTCGCCACAATGTCCCGAGGGTCGATATTCTTGTTTTGCGCATCAGGAGTCTGCCCGGCCCTAGTCAGGATCAAGATGTACATCAGCCATCCTCCCACGACCCATTGCCCTACTTTTCTCAAGCATGGCACCCTGTTCGCACCCAAATAACCCATAATTGCCCGAACCCCACGATCGAAGCTTTCGTCAGCTTGTAGCAACAGAATAGCAGGGATTACAAGGGATAGCGATACGAAAGCGCCGCAGATAAGCCGGAATCTGTCAGCAATGTCGAAAGTGCTGTAAATCGCCAGTACCAGTGCATGCGCCACGAATGTTGCAACACCAGCAAAGAAAGGGGCCGAGGAGATCATGAATTCCTTGCGAATCTTGACGCCAAAGTCCCAACTGCCATCCTCGTTGTTCCAGCTTTGCCAAACATTGGCCTTCTTCAAGCGCCTCCAACTGATGTTCAAGTTGTACACCATATAGAACATGCAAGCAATAAGGACGACAATGGCAGGTCCGCCACGCAATCCTGACGATGGAACCATTGCCATGGCCATGACGAGAGCTGGGACACGGATACCCAGGGTGAGGTATGCACCCCACACGAGAAGGTGCCAATCAAGTGTGGGATATTCGCCAGCTAAACCAAGCTTTGTGATGGCCGAGGAAGTCATGCTGGGCCATTCGGACACAAGAGCACCGAGCGACAGGTCGAGGCCTCTGTGAGGCGCGTTGTAAAAGGTGACGAGAGACATCGCCATAAGAACAAGACCATGATGGAAGAGAAGCTCCACGTTTCCGACGTAGTGGAGAAGCTCCAGAAAGATAGTGGATCCTCGTGAGCCCCAGCAAATTTGCTGATAATGGTTCATTGGCGAGACTAGACCGGCGACGTCTTGCTCCGGAGGCGTCATGTACGCTGAAAGAGCGCAGCTAGGAATGGTGAGAATCTTGAACGACAACCCTATCACAAGTCCAACGACATAGTTCCTGTTCCTCGAATCCACTCTAAGCTTCTTATACCAGGCTGGTCTGAACAACTCTAGCCAAACCCGGAAAAATCCCCATGTGACCGTGCAGAGGGCTGCTACCTGGAGCAGTGTTGCATTTTGCTCGATGTAGGGCACATTTAGGACCGAATGAGACTCCTCAGGTTGGTCAGACGCGTTGAGAGACATTCTTGGGCTGCAGAGGGCGAGATAGAGTGATCCGGCGGCGGGAGTCGACGGTCGGGAGTGTCACTGCGGCAGAGTCCAAACGACTTCGCGTTTGTCGAGCGCGTTCTTGCATGAAAATTTTGTTCAGCCTCGGTGACGGGTAAGTCGATGTGCGCTGCTCGATGAACTTGATAACAATGTAGATATCGACGTCTACGTTAGCCACCGAGGCGTCAAGAGAGGGGCGTGGGAACGAAAGTCGTGGCAGTTGGAAAGAATAGAGCTCCTTCTTCTGCGGGACATTTTCATCGGGGCATCGTTGGGAAATAGCGACTTTCAAGTCCGCTCGTCGCACCTTCACATGCTGGGGGAGCGGCTGCACAGGGGCGAAAATGATGAACTATCGACAGCTGCTCGACCTAGCTCTGACACACGATAAGCTGGGATGATAGCTGAATGTTGATAGCTTTGACGGCTGTCAGGTCAACTGTCAGACTCATTCTAGCTTAGCGATTGACGACTTCGAGACTAGAAAATCGGCTAGATCAGCGCTTGAGCCTCGTTGACAGGACCAGGAGCGGACACAGACACAGAATGACCATGATGGCCACCAATCAAGGCACAATCCTGGCAACATAAAGCAGCTCCTTCCCACACTTGCTTTGCTTCGAGTTGCGTTAGTATGCTTGGCTGGGAGGACATCTCGAACAGCATCTTCCACCAACATGTCCAACCACCACCACACGCTCGTTTGAGAACTTGATCCTGCCTATCATACTTTTCGTCATCATACCTCCTCGGAAATCGCCTTACTGGCACCGCAATGCACACGAACCATCGTGTCGTCTCAGTCCTCTAGCAACACTCGACCACCAACGAAAAGTCCCTGGGCGCCCAGTCCGGAACCAACACAAATCATGTCTACTCTCTGGCAGAAGATTCTCCGGCGAGATGTGGAACCCACTTCGCGATCGAGTCGCGGGAACGCAGTAGCCCCAGTTGCCGACGATATGGTTTCATTGAGGGCGCGTCGTAGTGATGCGACTGTGCAAGACTTGTTCCAAAACGTCTGGCTCAACGACGGCGAGAAGGTTTCTCCTTTACCTCGTATGCAAGTAGAAGACCTGTCGAAACTGGCCACCTGGCGCAAATGGTCCATCTTCGCCTGCTCGTGCCTGCTGCAATTCCTCCTGAATCTGGACATGGCCTCAGTGGCAGTGACGCTTCCGGTACGGCCCAGTCGAGTTTGATGCAACAAAGCTGCGAGAACCGAAGCTGACACAATGGACTCGACGCAGAATATTGCTAAAGACCTTAATGCCGACCAAGTCCTAGTTTTTATCGTGGCCACTGGCTATTTCCTCGCCCAAACCGTCTTCCAACTCGTCTTCTCCCACGTTTCGCATGCTGTGGGTCGCAAATACGCATATCTCACGGGAGTCTCCCTCTATGCCATCGGCGCAATAGTGGCGGCCACTTGCAGAACACCCCAACAGCTGATCGGAGCTCGACTAATCCAGGGTATTGGCGCTGCAGGAATGTTCACTATGTCGGCCATTGTCATTGTAGACATTATGCAGCCTCGACAGAGGGCTGCGTGGACGGCTGCGTCTCAGGCTTGCGGAGCCTTGGGAAATATCTGTGGGCCTTTGTTTGCGGCTCTGCTCTTCAGGAAGTACAAATGGGTAAGTCGAAGACCCTAATTCCCAACTCGCGTCGAGGCGGGGAAGCCCTGGCACGTGGGACATTCTTTGCGAGGAATTCAAGCTTACACAGCTTCCAGCGCTCGATCTTCGTGCTGGAGATCGTTGTCGCAGGTACTCTTTTTGCGGGACTAGTCTTCCTTCTTCCGAACTGGCATAACCGAACGACACCAATATCTGAAGTGCTGAAACGCTGTGACAGGGTCGGCATACTCCTGTTCTTCCTGTCCTCCATCACCATTCTCATATCCATCAACATCGGTGGTACTGTTCAGCCTTGGAATTCTCCGACGGTAATTATCTGCCTGGTCGTCGGGATGCTCAGCCTTAGTGTGTTGATTTACCACCAACGATACCTCGCAAAAAATCCTGCCTTCCCAAGGCAGGTATTCACCAAGCCAGTGACAAATGTTGCCTTCATCGGCAGTCTGGTCAGCGGAATGCTCCTGAGCATGATCTTTTATAATCTCGTGCTCTTCTGGGAAGGCGTACGACACTTGTCTACCTTGGAAATTGGAGTCATGCTGCTCGCTGTGACTCTGCCATATACTCTATGCGCGGCCATGACGGGCATCGCCATCAAAATGTGGGGACACATCAAGTGGGCCACCATCGCAGGTACGGTCTTCGCTGAGTTTGGCCTGGGCTTGATGTACTTTTTGACGGAGAAAGCGCCCGTCGGACCTCTGATTTTGATCACCATGCTGGCCGCAATTGGGTGCGGAATCTACCTGCCGGCCATGATCAACACCATCCTCGCCTCAACCAACAGGCAATGGCACAGCCATGCGATTGCTGTGCGCACACAGCTCTACACTGCGGGCCAATGTATGGGTATATCGATCGGCCTGGCTATCTTCACCAACAAATTCGCATATTCGGTCGAGAACAGCGAAGACAGTCGCGCAATGACACCCCAGGCTCTCATGCGAATGATCAAAGATCTTCCGCACGACAGCGAAATTATCGTTCTCATTGTCGTGGCCCTACGCTGGGTGTGGGGCGCCGCATGTGTCGTGGGTCTCGTGGCCGGTTTGCCGGCGTGTATCTTGAAGTGCCCTGCGCTGCCTGATGACAGTCGTGGCGTCCATAAGGAGGAGCAGAAGCCAGCGACTCAGTCACCACCGGTTGATGAGAGCAAAGGAACAGTCCAGATGACGGTAAATGACCACGCCAAAAGGCGGTCCAGGACTGAACCTTTGGAGTACCTCAAGATGGTCCTGCTGCCGAAACCAACATTCAATCCGCCAATCAGCCCGAAGTCAGGATGCCATGCCGCATCAGAGCCTGGGACCAATCTGGCAGCGTCAGACCCAGAAAACATGGACGCAGTTGGCGGTACATCAAACAAAGGCAAAACAACAAGTAAAGCCCCATTATCAAGCCTCTTGCAAGACCCAAGCCACCCCATTGGCTCCGCATCGATTTCCAACCCAATCGCGGCTGCCTCTTCGAGACCAGCAATCGTGGACGACGCCATTCGTACACTGGACGGCGCGTCGGATCTCGATGTCGATGTCGAAGAATCGGTGGTCTCAATATATCAAGCGACAAGGTGGCCACTAGTAGACAACGTGACGAGCTCTGCATCAAGCTCCAGGACCAGCTCGGATGCTTCCTAGAATCGAAGCACTAGCGAAGCTATTGGCGAAATCCAGTCGCCACGATCAAGTTTCTCTGTGATCTCAGCGCATCGTCGACGCAGCTGGTCTGATCCTGGGTCTGTTGTTGTGACTCCACCAGGAATAGATAATCCGGTCAGCCCGAGGCCGACGCTCCCGTATTCCCGCCTCAGCTCTGGGCTCTACTGGCCAACGTCGCATCTGTCAATGGAAGGAGGACGGGGCCAGTGTGCCACAGCAAGAACAGTATGGTCCTTGCTGCAGCGAAGCAGGAACAGTGACGCATCGTAAAGATGTGAGTGGCCCGGCGTGGCCCAAAAGCGTTGTTTGGCTTTGGTGGCGACCAGCCCAGCGATGCGTGTCCTTGACGGCGAGGCGCGAAGATTCGAGTCACGACCGGGCCGGTAGGTTGTACAAGACCCTACAAGTTAAGATGCAATCACTTCTGTAGCAACAACAGCGGTATGAGTCTTGGAAAGAACATGTTACAATACCTGTCACCTCGTAATACCTAATAGACCCTCGTGGCTGGACAATCTGCTATATGCGTCATTTTCATAACAACATAATTATCTGCCGTTGGTAGAAGTCCCTGATCAGCGTAGTGATGCATGCGTATCCCCATCACATAGTCTCAAGCAAGCACTTTCACCGATCTAAATCATGCCCAGGTACCGCGTCTCGAAGACCGTCTCCTTCGTCGCGCCCTTGACACCAATACTCACAACCTCACCAGGCACAATATCCACCAAATTGTCCTCGAAATTGACCGCATCATCCTCACACTCCACAGCCAGACCCTTGATCGGCACCTCGGCACTAATCTCAACAGCAGTGCCCGCCTCGTTGAGTACAGCCTTCAACTCCTTCGGTTTCTGCAAGTGCAGATACTTGAGCGGCTCAGGCCAGTTGACATACCGCGCGAGCTGCTTCCCGCTCTTTGTATCCGTGAAGTACGCCGCCACTACAGTGCGGTCCGCGGGCGCGCTACCTGGGACGTCGAGTGCGACAACCTCGGTTGAGCGGTTCTCGGGCAGCGCGAAGGAGTGCTTGACAGTCTCGCTGTACGTCCTCTCGCCTGTCTCGACGTCGAAACCCACGAGCGTGCAGTCGACGGCGAGGTCGTCGAGCGAGAGATTCGATCCCCAGACCTCGAGCACGTGGCGCACATCGACGTCGACGCGCGTGTACTTGTCGCGCGCGTGGCGGTGCTCGCGGCGCGTCATGCCAATGCTCAGCGGCGCCATTTCGCGCTTGACGGTGAAGTAGGCGTGTTTAGGCCGCAGGTAGTAATCAACAATACTCCAGCTCGTGACGGGCCAGCAGTCGTTGATCTGCCAGACCAGCGCGCCACCGCAGTACTCCTTGCCGGGGCCCTTCCACTGGCGCTTCCACAGCCGGTAGGCGGAGGCGAGGCATTCGCCTTGCATAAGCTGGGTGCAGTAGACGAACTGCTCGAGGGGATCGGGCGCGTAGCGGAAGTTCTCGACGAGGTAGAGGGCGATGCGGCGCTCGTGGCCGGCGGCTTTGTTGTGGAAGTCGACGGTGGAGGATTGGGGGTAGCGGTCTGGGTCGGAGGCGCCGCGGGGCAGGTAGGCGTCGATGGTCTTGGTGGAGGGGAAGGCTTCCATGCCGAATTCGGAGACGAAGCGGCCGACGAGCTTGTCGAATTCTTGGTATTTCTCTTGGGTGCCGTGCCAGACGTTCCACTGGTGGAGGTCACTGGGGTCATGTCAGTAAGAGATAGTGCTTGAAGGTCGAACACACAAGAGCATGGTGTGTCGAAGAAGTACATACCCAACAGTAGGATCAGAAGTCGGCTTACCGCCACCCCAAGGACTTCCGAAATGGTAGTATGTTGCAGGAATTAGCTCCGCGCAGACATCGGCGAGCACCTTTTCGTAGATATAACGAGCAGGAAAGTCCGTCTTCAGCCAGGACTCACTGTCCTTGTTCTCGTAGTCGTACGTCAGACCCGCCGACTCCGCGTATTGGTAGTCTTCGTTGTTGCCCGCCCAAATAACGATGCTCGGGTGATGGCGTAACAACTTCACGTTCTCCTCGGCCTCGCGCTTGATCGACTTGAGCATCTCCGGGTACGCTGGGTAGTTGCCGCATCCGAACATAAAGTCTTGCCACACAAGGATGCCGTATTCATCACAGGCGTTGTAAAAAGCCTGGTCTTCATATATGCCACCACCCCAGACGCGAATCATAAGCTGATTTCCGTCGGCCACGAGCTTGACCCAGTCGTAGTACCGTTGTCGAGTGATCCGTGGGAGAAAGTTGTCTCCTGGGATCCAGTCGGATCCGCCGCAGTAGATGGGGATATTGTTGACCTTGAAGAAGAATGAAGTGCCGGGCTGGTCTTCCAGTTCACGCTGGACAAGCTCTGCGCGTCGAATGCCGATTTTCTTCGCTAGGGCGTCAAGCTCGCCATCATCGTCATTGAGCAGCGTCGCCTTGATGGTGTACAAGGGCTGTTTTCCGTATCGTATAGGGTACCAGAGGGACGGATTGCTGATGTGGAAGTTTGCTTCAATGCTGCCATTGCCAGTGACTGTCTCAGAGGCCACGCTGTCGCCGTCCAATGACACATCGAAACGCACTTTCTCGGCTGTGCCCTCAATAGAGGCGTGCGCAATCACTGTCGCCGACTTGAGGTCTTGCTCGACATTCGTGTCGAAGTACAGATCCGACAGTCGAGACTCATAGATTTCCAGATTGACTGGTCTCCAAGGTCCGCATGTATTCAGCACTGGGCCCCAATCCCATCCGAACTCGTACTGGGCCTTTCGCACACCCAATCGGGAGTTGTCGCCATTCCAGCATCCCCACTTGTGATTCGGATGCTTCTCGACTTCCTTCCATCCTCTCAGGTAGGCACTGTCGAACGTGATGACCAATTCATTCTCGCCTTCGCTCACAGCGTCCGTCACAACAGCCCGCTCCGGAGTGAACATGTTGTCCGACTCCAGCACTGTCTTGCCATTGAGCACCACCGTAGCGAAAGTGTCCAGCCCATCAAAAGCCAACACCGCCTTGCTGCCTTCCTTCACCTTTGGAGCGACAAACGTGGTGCGGTAGACCCAGACCTTCTCGCCAATCCACTGCACCTCGAGCTCATTCTTGCCGATGTAAGGGTCCGGGATGAGCTTGTGGTGCATCAGGTCCAAATGAACATTCGTAGGAAATTGAGCAACGTCGCGGAACTTAGAGTCGCCGTCGGCTTGCTTGAACTCCCAGTTCTTGTCCACAGGAATGACCTGGCGTGTGGTCTTTGTGGGTTTGCCAACTATGGGTTGTTGGTCTGGGTTACCATCCTGGTGATGAGGGGTTGAGGACGCCATTTGTGGGTCCGACGATGTCTGTAGTGGTGTGGCGTGAGAAGAGGACGCTGAGGTCTGCTTGAGCTGCCTTCTCACCATTCTCAGGCGATGTTGAGGGTCACTTGGACTTTATTGAGCAGAGGAGAAATTGTTTGGCGTGTTAGAGAAGGTGAGTTGCCCTTCCGGGACCGCAGCATGGCGTGCCGAGCTGGATCCCTGCCCTCCTCCTCATCTACAGATTGATGCTGCAGGTGCGTCCGGCTAAAGTAGCATCCCGAGGTGTGTGAGAGCTCACGGATAGGTGGTGTAAAGTGATTATCGAGTTCCAGGTCGTCGTACCGTTGCATCTGTTGTTGCACAAGTGACTGCCCGTCTGTGGATTTTGTTGCAGTATTGTGATGTTCAGATGTCGCGAGATACTTTGAAGCCTTCCGTACCGCTTGAGGTCCTCACAATGCGAGCCGGAGTGTCGGCAAGCGTTCCTATTGGAGGAATAAGCTGTACTCACTAGCAATCCCAAGTAATTCTGCCTGTCTCCACAGCCAAAAGTGTTGATTCGAAAAGAGCACGGAAAACCTAGTCAGGTACGTATGTCTCACCATGTCACTGTCTACGTGCGTGTCCTGTGCTGGAGGATGCCTCCTGTCCGCTTTGTGCGTCCTATGCTAGACGAGCGTCGTGGCACCAGCTGGGTAGGAACGCGCATTGATCATCAAGTGGAAATCCCACACGTGTGGGCTTGGGCTGTGCTGCTCAGACATCATGCCGCTCACACGAGCGGGAGAAGCAGAGGCTGCCCCTGATTTGATCACCATGAGTATTATTATCATTTGATCCCCCAAAAGCCATTCCAGTCTGTTCTCAGGATGGCCCGCAACGAATGTAAGCGACAGTAGACATGCGCCACCCTCCATAGACGCCCAGCTTTTTTGCCTTTCGCCATACATGTAATATCCAGGAAAACAATTCTCTCTCCCAAACCAAACGCCTCATATCCGCGTCTATCGTCGCAAGCCAAGTCCCCACACGCTAGCAAAGCGAAAACACCCGCCGAAATCTCGCATTCAAGACGCGCCAAAAACCTTCTTCAACTCCTGCCAGGCTCGCTTCTAACAACACCCACGTCTACTCCTTCGATTACTCAATGTAAACACCTCCTCCCACTCGCGCATGCCCCCGACTCCCCACTGTCCACGGCTCTTGACTCGAGTTCTCCCAGTTGCTCTCCGCGCGCCCATGTCGTCCGTTGTGAGCGTGCTCTTAATGCTCGCACCGTCGCTCGCCCCACTATTCCACATCCCACCAGCGTCACCATACTGTATCCCACTCATCGGGTCATCCGGGTCGATCTCGCCCAGCTCGATCTTGGTGAGAATCATCCGCGCCAGCCGCGAGAACACCTCGTCCACGCCCTCGCCGTTGAACGCGCTAACCTCCATCGTGACCGGCACATTCACACTCGACGCCCACCGACTTGCCTCGCCCGCCGTAACCTCGCGTCCATCCGGCGCGATCGTCGCGCGATACGAGTGTCCGCCTCCACCGTAGTTGTCAGCTGCTGTCACTGTCGTTACTGTACTCCTGCTCGCACCGCTGCTGACGCTGCCCATGCTATATCCGCCGCTGCCGGCTTGCGGCGCCATGATCGTCGAGACGGACCCGTAGCTGCTCGGCGTCGGCGTCGGCATGCTCGTGTCGACGAGGCTGTCTGCGAGGTCGAGCTTGTTGCCTGCAAGAACGACGGTGAGGTTCGGCGAGGCCAGCGCGCGCGCGTCGTTCAGGAAGGGCTGTAGATTGTTGAAGGACGAGGAAGAAGTAAGGTCGTAGATAAGAATAGCGCCAGCAGCGCCGCGATAGTAAGAGCGTGAGACAGAACGGAAGCGCTCGGTGCCTGCTGTGTCCCAAAGCTGTTCCAAAAGCAAAAGTGTCAGCACATACACGCCCCTCTTTTTAGACCTTGGCCGCACGGTAATCGCTGGTGGGGTCTGACCTGGAGCTTGATTCGTTTCCGGCGCGCGCCGGTGCCGACTTTGATGATCTTGGTCGCGAACTCAACGCCGATAGTCTGCGACGACAGCACCCTCCACTCGCTCTTGACGAAGCGGTGCAGCAAGCACGACTTGCCCGTCCCACTGGGCCCGAGCAGTATGATCTTGGCCAGGTAGTCGTACATGCTGCCCAACTCCTGGTCGCGGGCCGTGACATTGCTCTCCTCGCTCGCGGCGGAGGAGCGCCGTGGTCTGGTCATGTTTGGCGGCGTTTTCCGTGCTAGGCGGGTTGAAGCGATGGTCGATGGCACGGGTTGAGCTCGTTCGAGCGGTGTGGTTGTGGCAAATCGACAAGGAGCGTAAGATCAGTGGTATGGAGCACCCGGAGTAGACAGGTAATACAGAAAGAAGACAGTAGATATTGCGTATTTCAAAACAAGTATTGTGACATAAAGAGTATCGACAGTTGAAAATCAACCTGGTTTACCAGACCGCACGACGCGGCAGTGATGCATTATCAGATTGGCGTCACCGGGGGGGGTTTGGCACACCTGGACAGTTCCCACTTTCCCGTTGCGTGACCGTTCTTCAGCTCCAATCGATGGCTTGTCGCAGCGGTCTTCAGAAGCAGCCGCTTCCCGTTTCAGGTCCCTGACACCTGGGCAGACCTGCTTATCTTCCGTTTTGGTAGCGCATGGTCCACTGCCCTGGTCTCGCTGTTGAAGCTGACAGGGGGCTTTTCGGGCCCTGACCCCTGTGGTTCAAGGATCGCCGGCCCGTGTGTGTCCAAAGACGGACCTCGGCTGGACTTGTCAGCCGGTCAACGTCGTCCACGGGCATGGATGTGTGAAGGCTTGGAGGATGCAATCTCATGAGTATGGACAAGCATTTCCTGGAGTGATCTGTAAAATATCATAGTTCCGTTTTGACACAATGAAGATCTCAGGCCGTACCTTTGTGATCAGCGGCGGGTGAGTAACGAGCCTCGATATGCGCCTCCATCCACCGTCACATGCCTCGTTTGGCCTGTACCAACTGTCTATTTGCAAAGACAAGACACGACAAAAGACCCTTCATAGCTAACAGTTCCCAGCGCCTCCGGTCTTGGTCGTGCAACAGCCGTGGAGCTCGCCCAACATGGCGGCAACATCTCCATTCTCGACCTGAACGAGGAGAACGGCGCTGAGCTCGTGGAGCAGCTCGGTGGGGAGTCGCGGGCCAAATTCTTCCAAGTCGATGTAACAGACACGGATACCATCGAGGCGGCCGTGAAGGGGACTATGGAATGGATAGACAAGACGAAAGCTTCCTTGGGCGGCATCGTTCCCGCGGCCGGCGTGGGAATACCAGGCTTGGTGAGGCCATTTTCCCAGGCTCGAGAAGAAGTACTTTTGACCGAAAACCAGGGAACTAACACCTTTATTCAGATCCTCGACGGCAAGAATCGCCCGCTTTCACTGCAGTCCATCGACATCGTCCTCAACATCAACCTCCGCGGCACCCTCGACCTCATTCGGCAATTCCTTCCCCACCTCTCGCAGTCCGCCCCCTTCACCACGCCCTCGCAAGACATCGAGCACGGCGTCATCATCATGGTGGCCTCCGCCGCCGCCTTCGACGGCCAGATGGGCCAGACCGCCTACGCCGCCAGCAAGGGCGCCGTGGCCGCCATGACGCTACCGCTTACGCGTGATCTGTCGCGGTTCGGCATCCGCGTTGTCACCATCGCGCCGGGCACGTTCGAGACGCCCATGACGGCTATGATGAGTGAGAAGACGCGGACGAGTTTGGAGAAGAGTATGGAGTTCCCGAAGAGGGGCGGTACTGGGGAGGAGTTTGCGGGGATGGTGAGGGCTTGTGTGGAGAATGTGTATTTGAATGGGTGTGTGGTTAGGCTTGATGGTGGCTCGCGGATGCCTTCTCGGCTGTGATACTGGAAATGATTCTTGCCGTTATACCATAGCGGAGTGAATGTCGATAAGCAATCCTCGCAGCCTGTCTCTCCAAGTCTTCCTCGATGGTGACTTTTTCGCCGCGCATGTCGGCAATGCGCACCACCCAATTACCGCAAGATACAAGTTGCAATTTAGTAGCGCCAAATTTTTGAGCATTGGCTATGACCTTCATGTTGTTCCTAAAATCAAGCTGTGTGTGCTCTCGTGTAGAAAAGATCGCGTTCATAGATTGCAATGTTCCTGTGTGCTTAACCACAACCTTGTCGGTTGTGCCTCCCGTGCAATTTTGCGAACGGAGATCGCTGAACCCCGAACCAGAGTCCTCATTACTTTCTGAAGCCAAGCTGCTTGCTGCATTTCTGGATGTCTCTGTCTATCTTCTTCTGCAGGTTGCAAAGCGAAGCAATAGCCATGAAACAATCATAATCATCATAATACCTGGACCAGTGGTGCCTTGGCAAAAGAGTTGCATCGTCGTCAAGGTCAAACAACTCTTGGCCAGGCATGACAGAGCAGTCATGATGACCATACTGCTTCTCTTGCACCACATACATGGCTCTCATGCCCTGTACGAGTACGTCAAGTGAGCCTTGACAGTCTTCCTTCTTTGGCAAGGGCCGCAGGGAGTGTTCTCGCAAGCACTTCTCCATCTTGAGCCGTGTATCCAAGCGACAGTTTTCATCACCCATCTGACAGATGGAGAAGTACGTAGCCCGACCCATGAGCTCAGCCCCGAAGCGCAGAAGAGAAGAAATGAGCTCAAGGCGGATATCTTCTACAGCGTCTATCGTTGTGACTTGACGGTTAAGTGGCAGACCCGATAAGGGAAATGACAGCATCCGCTTACTAATGTATATCGTGGGAAGGAAATATAGTTCCGCTCTAAGAGAATTACTGTCGTCACAGACAATCGAGTCCTCGCCCGCAGGTTCGCTAACGAATCCGCCATCAGGTCCGTTGTTGAGTTCTCCATCTGACTCAGCTGGAGCCCCTCCATCTCCAGATGCCCTGTCAGGATCATAAAAATAGTTCTCAAGTTCCCAAGGTGTTGATCGGAATCTTCGACAGACAACTGGAGGGCTGCTCTCTGAGGCTTCGTCGTCGGTGTCTTCAACAGAGACATCTGACGAGCCTGAGCTGGACTCTGTCTGCTTCGCGAGCTCTACAGCTTCGAAGATGAGATCGCCATCCTTGAGATGGCAGGACCATGCGTAGTATGCTAATACGGCCCAGACACAGACTTACTTGCCAGTCCATCTGAGAAGGTTCAACTGCTCTTTGACTTCGCGATAGTTGACGGGACTCTCTCTACTCGTCAGTGAAATTATACCAAAACCCGTTCCGATCATTGTCACGCTCGTTGTTGCACCATTGAGGAGCAAAACGCGCCAGGCACTTGATCAAGCCGTACTTGTCTGCCAAGACCATGCTCTCACCCAAGATGCTGTCGTTTACCTGGGAACATCGTCAAAGTTTGCGTGGACGATGTCGAGTAGAAGCTTGAAGGCATCGGGGTTGTCTCCCAGCAGCGTGACGGTCCACTCGGGGCCTGGGCTTCCTTTGGCTTCCTTGAAGGGTCCGTAGAGAAGAGTGCGGAAGTATGGTGATGCACTGGCCATGGCGCGGGAGCAAACAAGGAACCCTTTGCCCTTGCTGGTCTGGTGCGGCGGAGAATGAGGGTCAGGTCGCCAGTTGGGTCGATTTTCACGAGCGGGTAGACCATTGTGCGAGAGGCGTTGATTTGAGTCTCAGCCATCTTGAGTGACAATTTGGGACAACGGGGCCCTGCAACGATGTTTCGTGGTCTTGAGGAAGGTGGTTTTGCGAGAAGAAGATGGAAGTTCTTTGCGTGAGAGTTCAAGTGGAAAGAGCCTGAGTGTGATGTCGAAGGTGAGTGTTGGTCGTACGAGATGGACATGAGATGCAAGTGATATGTCTCATAGTAGATCTCAAGTCAGGGCAAACGGAAAGAACAACCAGCGCTTAGATAACCGCTGAGAGTATGAATTTTGAAAGACGCGAAGAGTTACAGAGGGGGCGCCCTGAAGGAAAGAGATTGCTGAAGAAAGCAGACCGAATCAAGAGGGTATGAATGGCTGCCAGAAGGAGGTATCCAGTCAAGAAAGTGTAGAGTGTCGTCTCAAAGGCAAGATGCAGCAGCACTAGATATCATAGGGGCACTTCTAGAAAAGTCACAACTTTCTTTAACGACGTGTTCGTAGCTTCGATTACTGTAGGTGACTCTTGGTTGTGCAAGCTCTGCTACAGACTCGAAAAAACCTTCTAGGACCTCCCATCACGTTTGTCTTCCACTTTTGTTCCTCAAAGTCTTTTTGATAGCCTTCGGCGACGAAAGCACTGAAGCAGAACTCCTCATATGATCTTCAACAACCCTGCGTTCCACCTCCTTCTTTCCAAGTCTGGTTGACGGCTGCCCCAGGCGCGGTCGCTCGCTCCGCCACAAACTTCCGAAGACAGCACAAGCAAGTTCCATGATTAGGAGATGGAATTGATGTCGACGACGGAGTTCTATGGAACGCCATCGTCTCCTGACGCAACCGCATCTATCGAAGGAGGTACGCCGCCTGCGACCTCGCGTCAGACACCTTGCACCACCGCAGGCTCCCAGCAAATCGACCTCAAGCAGCAAGCTAACGACCAAAATACCGCCAAGCACATCGAGAACCCACGCAGAGATATCTACTCCTTCGTAAAGATTGACAAACGAGGCGATCTAACACTCACCGTCAGCGAATCCGAGGGCCACAAAGTTTCCAGGGGCCTTCTCGTCTGTTTACGTACTATGGCACGTGCTTCGGACTACTTTGTCACTCTGCTGTATGGGCCTTTCGCTGAAGCCAGGGGCGGAGTCATGTCCGACACCACGCCTTGGGTCGTACGTCTTTTCGAGGATGATCCAGAGGCATTTCAGATCCTGCTCAATATCATTCATGGGCAGTGGAGCGACGTGTCTCAGGAGGTGGACTTCGATTTGTTCCTGAAGATCATTCTTCTGGTGCACAAGTACCTTCTGTCTCGCCACTTACTCCGTGTCCCTTCCACTTGGAGTCCATGGATTGAGGACGATAGCTACATCCACCTGAAATATACCCTCGAAGATCCACTGTGGCAAGTCAACAAGAGCGGTGCCCGCAAGAGGATCAGAGGCATGATTAGAGTTGCGCATTGGACAGGTCACCCGGCTGACATCTGGTATAGTCTTGCCTACTACGCCTGGAATCGCTATCTGCACAATGACACCTCTAGTTCTCTGGATAATGGAATGGCAAAGTGTTTCTCTCGGGCCTTCCTGACGAGGACGAGGAGGGTGCGCCAAGCTCGGAGAACAGTTCCGACAAGTCCCAAGTTGCGCTGGAAGACGAACTTGACTTTCTGCCTGAAATATACATTGGCAAGTACTCCTTGTACAATTTCTTGTAGTCGTCTGCGCTGCAGGCTTTTCAGCTAATTCAATATCTCCGGACGCTATAGCCTCGCTCCGTCTCTACTTCTTGGCGTCTCACCTGCGCTTCCTGGCCCAACGGTTGGGTCTTGCAACAGTGGAAGAGATATGCCGTCTTTACGACGACCAGTGCACATCTAAAGTTCTCATCGTTGCCCAAAATTCCTTGAGTCTGTGCAGCATGTGGCAGCTACCCAGAATTGGCAGTTTCACAGGTCCCGTTTGGCATCTCAGTGAGGCCACCCACGCATTCAGCCTCCACCAAAGTCGAGAGCATGGGAACTTCAGATGCGGAATCATCTCCAACAAAGACTTCAGAGATACCTACGGCTGTTTCTGGCCAGTGAGCCACTGGACAAATTTCGTGGAATGCAGTGACCATGTGGGCCGCAACCATTGGACATGCATTGCCAAGATGTGCAACGGGGAAGCAGCCGTCGAGGAGGACTTTGAAATAGGAGACTACAAAGCTGATAAATGGTGATCTTTTCTAGCGCGCCAGCAAAGCGTTTGGACAATTCATAATATAATACTTTGCTATAGTCGGTGTCAAGTTGTGGAAGATGCGGGAGAACGGGAGATGGCCGATGAGTGTGGCCTCCAGAGGGCCAAAGAAACATAATATTGGAGCTCCGGACGTTATAGACAATCCGCCAATCTGCTTTTACCTTTGATGTCAGTATCTACCGAAATGGTGGACTGATGAGCATCAGAAGAAGAAGTTGGAGCTTGGCAGGAGGAGTAAGAGTTGAGCATACGGCGGGCCAGGCGACCAGGAGAGTGTCTTACGTCACATCATACCACAAAAGCAAGGTGATATGATATTGTATTGTCAGTTTAACGATCTGTCAATGACTGATTCGGTAAACATCCTCGATCTGTACAGCAAAGGCTCAGAGCATAACCACGCTAATTTGCTTCCCCTATACCGGCCTCCTTATACCACGGTTAAGCTAGTTGTTGTAGTCCTCCTCTAGTAGGCATCAGCATCCAGTGACGGAATTTGAGGTGCTATATCATGCAAGAATCAAAGAGCAAGTGGAATGATACACCAGGAGATGTGTTCTGAAACAACGTCATTTGGAAAAGAAGGGCTCTATGATTATGAACTGGGAAAGACTAGGGCACCGTGCAAGGAACGTAGCAGTACTTACCCTTCAGACGGCCGTAGTCATCCTCCACCTTCGGCTTGTCGATATTATGGCGCACCGGAACTGGGTCTGAAATCGGTCGATACTTGTCGGTCGAGGGCAGCGCCGGATCGTGGCGGCTTCCGTCGAAGTAACGAGCCGGGCTACGCGAGTGGTATTTGCGTCGGTCCTTCCCACGGCGGTCAGACCGCCGAGGAGATCGAGACCGGCGCTGCGACGCCTGCCGCTTCAGCCCTCTATTCGTTTCAGACGCCTGGGCGTCATTCGAGCTGCTGTGCCCGCCAACTGCCTGTCCCATGCGGTAGCCCGCAACAAAAGCGCGCGCTTGGACAGGGTCAGTCATGTCGACACCCGACCCCTTGTCGGGTCGGAGGGTATCAGCGGCACGGGCGCGATCCTGGGTATCGTCCTCCTGTTTGACGAGCGAGTGCTCCCTGCGACTTTGGGTAGACTGATTGGTCACATTGGCCAAGGGAGAGGCAGATGAGCCTGAGCCGCGGCCAGGGAGAGGCCACTGCTGCACCACTCTCAAAGCCTTACATGCCGTGTGGATCTTGGCATCGTGAGGCTCAACGTAGCGCTGGGATCCTTGGACGAGTTGGCCTTGAACGAGAATGTCGCACTTGTACAACTTGTCGTACATGGTGACTCTGAACTTTAGTCGCCCCCTCGTGGTTATTATTCCGATTGCTAGGGGCTCACTTGGGGCCACGGAAAAGGATGCTCACCTCGGGGTTGAATTTACGGGCCTGGCACTCGGCCGAGAGCCGCTCAACGGGCCCAGAGGCACGGCCCAGGCGACCATTTCGCAGCACGCTGCTCTGGACGACGGTCTCTTGAGCTGGGAGAGGGGAACGCGTGCCTCCTTGGACGCCAAACCTCGTAGCTCCTCCATTAGCATAGCCCTGAATGAAACCAGGGCCGCTAAAGCCGTACATGCCCACTTGCGCACTGTTGTAGTCAGGAGGGAAGTAAGGGCCCGGGGCTGCGTACTTCAGCATGGCGGACGGCTGGGTGGGAGGGCCAGCGGATGGACCAGCGGATGGGTCTGAGGGAGGCTGGGTGAATGTGGTAGGGGTACATCCGCCGGCGCCGACGCTGCCACGGGAGGCAGGGCGATACTCAGGACGGTACTCGACGGCGCCAGGATTGCAGGTCGTGCGCGTTGGGGGCTGGGTTGCGTTCATGCGACGCAGGATAGCCGCGAGACGCTCCTGAGGGGTTGCGTTGGCGAGAGACGGTGCCACGCGTGTGTGGGTGGGACGATCGGGCACTTCGCCGTCCTCGCGTTGCTGGTCGTCCATCTGATGGGAAGCGAGTATTAGTGGACTGTAGACGGAAGGGATGGAGCAGTGGCAAAGGGCATTGCAACGCCTTACCTTTGCACTTCCAATGAACGAGAACCACTGTGTTTGCAAAGATTGGATAGCTTGGTGTCAGGCTGGGGGTGCTGCAGAGTCAATGTTGACGGGGCAATAAAGACGTGATGGGGAGATGATGGATGCCTGACATGCACCTTCTGCCTGAGGGGCAATGACCCCCTTCCTTCTATGCAGTGTTTGCACTGTAGTTCCTTTGTCTTGGGGTAAGGGCACCTGGAATCATTGGGTTCTGAGAACCAATTCAGTTCGATGTTCTCTCCATGGAGGTCATCTGCCTTTCTGACTGCCATGTCCACGGCTCTAGCTCCAAGCACTTGATGCCCACAAGTGAGCTTCCTGACCACCTTACCGGTCATTCCCACAGTGTCGCACAGACTACACCACGGGAATTGCGAGTAACGGTTTTGAATTGTTTTAGCTGTGTATACTAGTCAGATTTACGCATCAGTAAATGACAGCCACTCACGGCGACCTGAATATTTGCCAGGGAAGTGGTCTTGATCATGCAGAGAGAACAGGGCCCGGTCAAGTCGATACTCGTAATACCACTTCATGAGCACCCACGCGAGAGAAGGTGACCATACCTAATTCATCAAATGGACCAACTCCTCTCCTTTCTCCCACCGCTCCACGTTCGCCACCTGTTGCTCATACCACGTGGTGAATGTCTCTTTTTCCGCGTAGCCCGTATGCGGCGTGAGCAATACTTGACTCCTCCCATCCTCGCCCCATCGTGTCGTCCGCCATGGGTCGTCCTTAGGCAACGGCTCAAGCTCAAACACGTCAACACCGGCAGCCCTGATGCGGCCTTGCTCCAGCACATCTCGCAGAGCTTGTTCCACCACGATCGGTCCGCGCGACGTGTTCACAAAGATGGCATCACGCCTCAAGCGACTCAGATCTTCCGCCGTAACCAAACCTCGCGACCGATCTGACAGCACCACATGCACACTCAGCACATCCGACTGCGCAAATAGCTCCTCACGGCTCACCGCCTTAAACGCACCCGCTTCCAGTCCCGCCGTGCGCGCCTGCGCGTCAGCCTTCTCCTGCGTCAAATTCTCACTCCACGCAATGATCCGCATTTCAAAGGCCAACGCCATGATCTTGCTCACGGCGACGCCCAACCTACCAAGCCCCAGCACGCCCAGTGTGCGTCCGCTTAGCGGTACCGCGACGCCGGTTTGCCAGCCGCCGGCCTTGACGGACGCATCGTCTGCAATGAGGCCACGGGCCAGCGCCATGATCATCGCTACGCAGTGCTGCGTCGTGGAGTCGCCCGAGGACTTGCAGCCAGCGACGGGAACAGACGCGGCGCGCAGGGCTGGAAGGTCCAGGCCGGCATTGCGGGTGCCGGTGGTCAGGAGGAGCTTGAGATTTGGAAGACGGGAGACGAGAGGCGCTGGAAAGGGGGTGCGTTCACGCATTGTGCCTGAGCCAAGCTGTTAGTAAGTGACTTGGCCGACATAGATGGGAGTCGTGACTGATTACAGATGACGGGAAAGGGCTCGAGACGCGCAACGAGTTTATCTTTTTCAGCCTGCGGCGTGGCTGTGTGATTAAATGGGAGCAGCGTGTCGCGAAATATGGTCACTTCAAATTTGCTGGCGTCGAGCTTCGCGAAGATCGGCTCCGCGAAGCCTTGGTAATCGTCGAGGACAGCGACCTTGGTGGGCGCCATAGTTGCTGCTACTGACACACTTCTGCTCAAAACGGCCGGGGAATGATTTCGAAAGCGTTGATCTCGGGACAGCGAGTGTTTAGAGATCCAAGAGCAGTGAGGCGAGGCCTCAAGTCGGCCATCCAAAGATGACCTGACCGGCGTGGAAAGAGATGTCGTCAATCCGGCCCCGCATCACGCTGCGGAAGGGTGGGCCCGGCTTGGCCCGGCCGGCCCCGGTTCGGCTGCCGTGACAATCTGACCCCTTGTGCCAAGGAATTTCTGCAACACGGGCCACAAGAAAGCCGGGAAAAATTAACCATTTCAACATTGTAAAATTAAAAATTGTATTATATCGAAAGATGCAGCGTACTTGGGCAACTTCAACAATATAAGTCTCAACTAATCTTGATGTGAGTTGTGGGAGTGACCTTTCTTAGTAGTGAATGAACGCGTTCTTCTGAATTCTTCAAAATGGGGGGGGGGGGGGTTGTTGCGAAAAGGGGGGCAGGCTTTGGGGGGAGGGCTCAATTGGAGACAGCTTCTCCTCCAAAAAGCCGAAAAAGTGGCCCGTGTTGCAAAAATTACTTGGTACAAGGGGTCAGATTGTCACGGCAGGGCAACCAATCTCGACGCGTCTCGAGGATCGTCGACGCGACTGGGTCTGTGGGTTTACCAATTTTGTGGCCAAGTGTTTATCACATCGCCCGTTGTCTGATGCTCGTGCCTCTTTTCAGCGTGCGATGGCTTCATACAGAACACCGCCGCCCCCCTCATCACCAAGCGGCCTCATGTCTGCGCAGCCAGAAAAGCGCGAGTCTGCTGAGCAGACAGCGAGCTGTGGCCAACATGCATCGGATACTCCAGTCTCAAAGCGGCAACGCCTGACCATTGCTGCGACAGCTCCTGTTGCTGCTCCCAAGAGTTCAAAACGGTCCAAGACTCGAAAACAGAGCCCAGCTGCGCCTGTGCCGCAGCCAGTCTACCCTCAAGCACAGTCTTCTCACTTTCCACAAGCTTGGACTCCGCCAATAGGGCAGCCGCGGGGCAGCTGGAGGACCCAGGTGCCCGAGATTCGTATGGATCCTACGCCGCAGCCACTTCACTATCAGAGACAGGCGTTCGACCCTCGACAGGCTTTTACTCTGCCGACAGATCAGCCCGGATGGACACACGCACCTCACGGGCCGGAATACGCCGTGAACCCTACGCCGCTTCCACCATATCAGACACAACCGTTGTATTGTCAGCAGGAAGCTTGGCCTCTACAAGCAGCGTATTCATACACAGCACCAGCCCAGACCTCAAAATGCCAGCTGCCAACTCCTGGTACTGCTTCGCACCCGATCAGTTTGGACAATTCGCCTCGACGTCTTGACCCATTCAACTTCAATGGACGGTCGCCACCTTCGAGTCTCACATACTTGAATGCGTCCTTAGATGCGAACAAGGAGAACGCTGTCTACGCACATACCGGCCTGGACCAGGCACAGATTGATGCACAACAAATATCCGACATCAGCGCCGATCCTGGATATGATTCAACAGACGAAGACGAGAGACGCCTCGAGGAGCAAGCTTTCAGGCTTCAGCAGCGCATTGCAGAGAAGAAACGACAGCGAGCTGTCATGAAAACAGACAGTCCAGATGCAAACATGGTCCAGATATATCCCGCTGCCAATTTGTCAGCGGCCGTAAAGGAGACGGAGAGGACGAGAGCGAGCAAACCCAAGACGCAGAAGCCGAAAGTCGAATCCAAGCATGCATCTCAAGTCTTTCCGCCGGGCCCACCACTTCTACCCGTCAATTTCCTAGCTAGCCAGGTTGCCTCCATCGAGGACAAGGCTGCAGAATCCGGCAACGAGCCCATTCTCTGCCCCGAACAGGCTGCCTTGGTCAACCTTGTTATGAGCGGCAAGAATGTCTTTTACACTGGCTCTGCGGGATGCGGAAAGTCGACAGTTCTCAAAGCCTTCGTTGCAAAATTGCGAGACCGGGGTCAAGTGGTGAACATCGTAGCGCCGACTGGCCGCGCCGCACTTGCGGTCAACGGCACAACCACGTGGACGTTCGCTGGATGGACCCCTGATTCCAACAAGCGCCCCATAGACGAAATTCGCAAGAAGGCACATGGCACCAAAGTCTGCGAGCGAATGACAAGATGTGATGTTCTTGTGATCGACGAGATCAGCATGATTGAGGCCAACCACTTTGCAAGGCTCAACGAGCTTATGAAGGAGGTGCGAAATGTCAAAGCCGGGACCCAGCTAGCTTTTGGTGGCTGCCAGATTGTGGTAACCGGAGACTTTTGCCAATTGCCTCCAGTCAAGCCGTTCAGACACTGTTACGAATGTGGCTATGAATTACACCAGAAGACAGGTCCTGGAGGTACGCTCCACACATGCAGGAGGTGCCGACGCGACTACGCAGACGAGGATAAGTGGGCATTTCGAAGCCCGGCATGGCAGGAATGCGACTTCCAGCATGTCCACCTCAGGACGATCCACCGACAGAACGACGAGGACTTCATTAGGATGCTCCAGAAGTGCCGGCTGGGTGAGCAGCTGCTGGACAACGAGGTCAAGCTTTTGACGGACCATCCCTGCAGAGTCTCACAGGCAACAAAATTGTTTTGCACCAACAGAGAGGCCGACACTGTCAATAAGATAGCCTTCGAGGCGCTACAAGGTAACAGCGTCACATACTGGGCACATGACAGATTCGACCAACGCGAGCAGCACCAAGACCTATGGAGCAAAGGCCAACCCGCATCCTGGGGCAACGAGTTCTGGAACGCGCAGCCGCCACAGAATAAATACCCTCTTAAAGGGCTGGACGACTCCCGCTGGCGCAAATGCGTCGAGCTTAAGACCGGCATGATCGTCGTCCTACTCACCAACCTCGACCTCCAAGCAGGTCTCTGCAACGGCAGCCAGGGCGTCATCCAAAAGTTCGTCGACCACGACCCGCAGCAGATGCCGACCGCGCAGAAATACAGAGAAAAGAAACGCGGCTCCGGCGACTACGAGGTGATAGAGCTCAAGGACGGGCAGCGGCCACTGCGCGGCGACCACGCCCTCCTCATGGAGTCCGAGATCCGCACCTTCGCAGCGTGCAGCGCGTCGGCGCCCGTGAAAAAGTGGCCCGTCGTGCGCTTCCACAACGGCCTGACGCGGACCATCCAAGGGGACTGCAGCGTCAGCTCGCTGGGCGACGAGCAGCCCTATAGCCTACTGTGCCGCACGCAGATACCGCTCGCGCCGGCGTGGGCGATGACGGTGCACAAGAGCCAGAGTCTGACGATGGATCGCGTCACGGTGAATCTTGACAGGGCGTTTGAGGAGGGCCAGGTCTACGTTGCGTTGTCGCGCGCGACGGGGCTGGCTGGGCTGAAGATTGAGGGTAGTGGGGAGTTTTTGCGGAATAAGTTCATGGTGAATGCGGAGGTGGCGGCGTTTTTGAGGGATAAGTTTGGGGTTATTTATGGCGAGGCTGGCGGCAAGGGTTAGGCGATGCAAGTTTGCGGGTGTGGGACTCTAAATGTTTCGAGCACGGCGTTCCGCGAGTTTGGATCACTCGAAAACTTGGGTGTTGGAACAGAACAGCGTCTAGAATTGTGGAATTTACAGTTGCTCAGAGGCCCCATGACAATGGTAGCTCAATGCTAGCAATAATTACCAAGAACCACAACTTCAGCGATCGGACGACGCTTCTGGGAGCACCACCGTTGCGATAACCACGTCTCGCATAATCGCCTCTGGGACAATCGAGTTCGGGACAATCGCCTCTGGGATGACCAGATTTACAACACCGGCGTTCGATTTCATTAGAACTGGGTCTGATTTTTAGAGTCGTGGTCACTATATGGGAGAAGTTGAGGGAGAGGAAGTGCTAGCGCCTGGCAACCCTTTTGTGCACTTGACCATCATAAGAATGTTTCCTTGCGATGCCTAAGCGAACGGAAAAAAAGTATTTCCTTCTTCGTTAGTCGGGATAATGAGAACACCGGACGACAACAACAGCTTTGCGAATTGAGCGGACGTGATCAGTGAGCATTTTCCTTACTGCTCTCCCTATTTGTGCACTTGCCTCCAGTATAAGTACATGATAGACACTGGGCACCCTGAGCGGCTGCTTGTTTCTGCGATCTGCCCCTTTACGCTTACGCTTTCGATTCTGATCCTAAAGCTGGCGCTTACGTTCTCTCCCGCGCAAGCATCCCTACTCTTCTCGTTTCTCGGCTTCGCTACACTAATCACAAAGTTTGCCAGGTTTAAACAGATAGCCAAACTATATTGACCACATTCATGGCACTCCTCGGCATGGCCCTTGGAACGACATCTCGTATCGAAAGAGCCAATGATTAATAGGAAAATTTAGAAAATTCAGTAATTCCTTTCCACAAGAGGCCTAGGTTGATGGAGTGGGATTGTTGCCCAGCCTGGGGACGGGTGCCGAGTGTGGTTGTTGTCCGGCTGCTCGGAACGTTGGGGAGTCAGAATAGCCAGTCCCTCCGAGGATGTCTCGTACATAGAAGTTGACCGGCTGTGTATATTGTTGAGTTCAATTCAGGGACCAAATTGGCCAGTGTACATATATATGTCGACGTGCACAATCAATATAATCAAGACAACATCAGTATTGCTCGAGTTGTGAGTTTCTGTGTGGTATTTCGTACTCAACCCTCTTTGCCCACGAAGCTAAAACTTGATACCTCAATTGCTTGCACATCCACCTTCTTGGAGCAAGTCGTACTCAATTTTCCGACCTGTTACTGCTATTTCGTCATCTAGCTGCACAATCCATGCATAGTGAGGTATGTCGAGGGTTTCAAGACCCAACTGTCCCAGTTGAGCTTGAATAGCGCGACTCATTGCTTCTCGTCCACCAACTTATGTCCAACCTAGTCCGAAATATGCAAAACAATCTTGCCCTTCGCCCTCCCACCCCTCAACTTCTCATACGCCGCTGGCACATCCTCAAACGCAAACACCTGATCAATCACCGGCTTCGCCCTCCCCTGCTCCATAAACCTCCCAATCGTCTCAAACATCCGCCGCGTACACTTCTGCATAACCATCGTACACGGCCGCCCAAACACACACCCCGTCGCCATGCGATACATACTCGTCCCGATGCCCCGCAGCGTTACCCCCGGGCCCACACCAACGAACTCGCCCAGCACGCCGTGCTGTGGCTGTGCGATGAAGGCGCCGAAGACGAGCGCGCCGCCGGGGGGTGGGCGGCGATGACACGGCCGCAGCAGTCGACGCTGGGGGTGGCGGGCCGTTTGCAGGCCATGAGGCGGCTTACGATGGGGGCTTCGGGGAGCTTGTAGTCGCCGGGGTTGAGGGCTGCGGAGAGGGTCTGGATGAGGAGGTGGTTGGCGGGCAGGGTGGCGGCGTGGGGTTTGGAGGCGGGAGGGCTGAGGGTTAGGGCTGCTGAGAGGGTGGTTTCGACGGTGGAGTATTGCCAGGCGCGCATGGTGGAGGCCATGGTTGCGGTCGTGGGATGTTAGTTTTGGTGTTTGGAGGGTGTACGGTATATGCTTGCTCTTTGTGGGCGAGACTTCGGTTGGTGGTGGTGAATTGGCTTTGTGGACTGAGTTGACCTGCAGGACGGAGATTTCGAGAGTAAGCCAACAGTTCGTTTTGTATCATGAGAAGCTGTAGAGATTCAGAGACCCCAGCTGTATTTGAAGTCTTGTTGCGCCTGAACTTTCTGTTCGTTGATGCGCCTAGCATTGAGCAAAGTCTCTGCGATTGACCCGACCCCGTCTCGGCCGACCCAGAATGCGCTTTGCGCGACGCTGTCTCGCAGAGCAGACATGCTGGCTCCCGTAATTTGTACCTCTTGTCAAGCAACAAGCATTCCTTTTTGGGTCTTGCTGAGTCCTAATGAGGCCCTATATTTTGATCTGCAGAATCTGTTGCAAGAGCAGACCTTCTCCGCTGCTCCGTCCAGACGACTGTGGGTGAAGGCACTTTCTGGATAGACCAGAAAATGAATCTCTCTTCTGTGACGACATTATGTGCTGAAATACCGCCGGATAGGTGAGCAGCAGATGGCGCGATTTCCAGCAATGAGACCATGGAGTAGCAATTGCGGCGTTGTGCGCAGGGCGCTATTGTCCCCCCAGCTTCCTAGATCGGTTCTGATTCCATATTGAGTACATAGTGCATATGCACGCACATACATAGTATTTAGACTTATCCCCGAACCGCAGCCGATCGGCGGACTTGTATAGGAAGTAAAAAGGTAGTGAGGTGACGTCCTGCAGGTTCGGGTGCACTTAGAGTGCAGTGCCGGAAGTTGCCCACTGTGTACTGTGTACCACAGTAAGTGCCCGAGGAGACTAGTGGAGGCTATATAAGAACACTATAAACAAGCACTATCAACTAGCTGCATGCATACCTAGACACCTACTTTACTGTCTAAGTCGATTACTGATTTCAATGTCGTGTTCGGGACCACCACCAAGTGGAATGATATATTAACAACGTCATACAAGAATTCAATTACAATAACCTGATTCTGCACTATCATGACTCGACGGAAAGGAGCAAAGACAGAGCGCCAGACCGGTTAGATGTTGACGATTGCCGTGTGGAATGTACTCAGGACATTGCAATCCGGGGCATGCCAGCGCTGGGCCGGTGCCGTAACCGGGTGCACATTGCCGCAGTACCTAGGTACTCATCCTAAGCTGCATAGGGCGCATCTAGTTAGTAAGCGCCTGGTCGTCGCCGGTCCCGGTCCCGGTCCCGCAGTCCTGACTAGTACGGCCTCTTTCCAGGAGACTCTGCACTCTGCAAACTCAAGGGGACAACATCGTCAAGCAGACCCCGTCCACGTCTCGACAATAGCGCTTTGGGCCTTCCTCGTGTTTTCCTGCCATTCCTCACACATCTCACAACACCCATGACCCATGCTTCAAAGCCAGTGCCATACGCCTCCCATTGATAATACTACCGCTGCTGCGCATTGTCTTTCTGATACTCTGCTCACCCCCTCGCATAGCGGGATCGCGTTCACTAATCCAGCCAGATCGGGAAGGTCCGATTCAGGTACAGTCCCCGCGGATCTCAGCAAAGAGCCTTGGCCCAGCGCCCGCCGTCTCGCTCGACACTGCACAGAGAAAGCTGTGCCAACCACGAGTCAAAGCCACCAACATACGATGGACGGCTCAGGCCACCAGTATCCCGCGCCACTATCCGGGTCCAATCCCTCCATCCCTCCCAGCCCGGTCGAGTCCTACGCCGACGACGGCTTCACGCCCGTCCACGGCTCTCCCGTCCACGACAATGGCATGCCGACGTCCATGAACTCTGACCAGCATGACCCGCGCCCGCTCTCACATCCCGCCTACCCCGGCGCGTCCGTCTACACGCCGAGCGACCCTGTCTCGGAGCGCCTCAACCCGCGCAGCTGCGTGACCTGTCGCAGGAGAAAGGTCCGATGCGACAAGCACATGCCATGCTCCAACTGTCGACGCGCTCAGATCCCATGCATCTTTCCCGCGCCCGGTCGCGCCCCGCGCCGCCCGCGTCCCAAAGACCCCAATGCGCCGCCCAAACAGCCCTCGAGCGAGCGCGAGATCGAGCTGATGAAGCGCCTGCGGAAGCTCGAGGGCATCGTCGAGGAATTGAGTGGTCAGATTGAGGTCGAGACTGCGCGGAATCACTCAAGCAGCGGGAACACTCCAGAGGAAACCATCAACGCAGGAAACGAATCGCATGTACATACACCGGGCTTGGGAGGCCCACGTCATGATCGAGCCGACAGTGTTGCTGCGGGCAGCAGCCATAGCCAAGGCTCGCCCTTGCAGCCGAGCGAAGGCAGGCCGTCGCCGTACACCTATAACTCCGGCTCGGGCGTGTTGCAGCGGCAGGACAGCATAAACAAGAAGTTCGGCAGGCTGGTGGTCAATGACCACGGCAAGACCAGATACGTCAGCAGCGGGCTCTGGTCCAAGATCACCGACGAGGTGGGTGCCACGCCTGGACGTGCTCGATCCCAAGCGCCGAGGAGACTAACGTCGAAATAGCTTGACGAGCTCCGCAACGAGACACATCGACTAACAGACGGAGAGTCCGATATGTCTGACGCCGAAAGTCTAAGAACGGCAGTGAACAGCCGCAGCGGCGGTGACCACCATGCGTTCATTCTCGGATACAGATCCGCCGACGTCAACTTGAGACCACTACATCCTCTTCCGTCGCAAATACCCTACATGTGGCAGGTGTACAAGGAAAATGTGGACCCCATCGCCAAAGTCCTTCACGTTCCGACAGTGGAGAAGCTGGTCAATCAGACACGCAAGGACTTGGACAACTTGACGCCCGCAAACGAAGCTCTAATGTTCGCCATCTACTTCGCCGCCATTACCTCGATGGATGAGATTGATGTATGACCATTGCGATTCTTTTGTCGTAGACACATGCTGACACAGGTTCAGGTCAAAACCAACTTCGGCGTCGAAAGGTCGAAGCTCATCACACAGTACAGATTCGCCCTCGAGCAAGCCCTTGCAAAGGCCGGGTTCATCACCTCCCCGGAACTCGTGCTGCTCCAAGCTTTTATTCTGTTCTTGGTCCTGGTAAGGCGCCACGACGACACCAGATTCTGTTGGACTTTGACGGGTCTTGCCATCCGTATCGGCCAGTCTATGGGCCTTCACAGAGACGGCACGTTCCTACCTGGATTGACGCCACTGGAAATCGAGATGCGTCGACGACTCTTCTGGGCGCTATGCATACTCGACCTCCGCTCAGCCGAGGACCAGGGCACCGACTTGACTATCGTGGAGCGAACCTTCGATACCGAGCTTCCACTGAACATTAACGATTCAGACATCTCCGAAGAGACGACAGAGTTGCCGCCATCACGGCAAGGCGCGTCCGACATGACGTTCTCCCTAATTCGCTACGAGATCTGCGCCCAAGCACGAAGCCTATACGCCGCTTCCAGCGCGGCTCCAGGATCCTGTCCACGAGACGAAGCTATCAACCTGGAAGAACGCGAGAGTATGGTTAGGAGCATTTACCAAGGCGTCGAGGAGAAGTACTTCAAGGACCAGTCCGTCTCAGCCGAGCCAATGCTTTGGACGGTCGCAAACATTGCGAGGGTCATTACGGCCAAAATGACTCTCGTTATATATCAGCCCATGCTCTTCCCCGGCCCGAATGGTGAGGTCCTGTCCGAGGAGATACGAGAACGCATTTTTACCGCCGCGACAGAGATTTTCGAATACAACCACCAGCTAAATTCAGATCCGCGGTCGCGGCCGTGGAAATGGCTTTTCCAAACCTACACCCAGTGGCACGCAGTCGCGTACGTTCTAATGGAAGTCGTACATCGCGCATGGAGCCCGGGTGTCGAACGGGCCTGGGCGGCCCTCAACTCTATCTTCACTCAGCCACACCCCGACGATGTCAATCGCATTATAGGCGATCAATCCGTATGGCTTCCTTTGCGCAAGATCTACTTCAAAGCCAAGAAGCACCGCGAAGCCGAAATCCTGCGTCTCAAAGCCAACCCAGACGAAGCCACACAACTCGAAATCCAAGACCGCAGCAAAGCGCCGGTGCCCCTATCCTTCACCGCCATGCCAGGCTCCGTGAAAAGCGCAATCGCACTCGAGCGCTGGCGCAAGCTCGTCAACGCACCACCGCTTCCCCCACCGAGTCAGCCTCCTCCCGCCCAACCGCTGCCGATCCAACAGGACCCGATCGCCGTGGTAGCTGGCCCCAACAACGGCGCCGCCCCCCATGCCGACAGTCTGCCCGCCAACGCGCGCGCCATGGCTATCGTCGAGAATACCATGAGCGCGCCGCAATTCATGCCCGAGCACCTCTGGCCGATGGCCTTTGCGCCCGAGTACCAAGACCTCTCCCGGACGTCGGCGGGTGCTGGAGGCTACGGCTACATGGGCGGCGGCGGCAGCACCAGCGACATGCCGCGGCAGGACGCGCCGCTCGCCAGCAGCTTCTCGCAACAGCCCTCAGCTGCCACGGACGCGACGAGCGGCATGCAGGCGACGCCGCTGCTCGACGCGCTCAAGATCGAGGGTCATTTACCCGTGTGGATGTGGAGCGACTCGACGGGCTCCAACATCTTCACCAACAACAACAGCAACAGCACCGTGACGCCGCCAACGCAGGCGGCGATGAGCGCCAGCACGCCGACGACGTTCCAGTTCCCGCTCGGCGGCCCGGGTGGTCGTGAGGGCGGCGGCGGCGGCGGCGGCGCGCTGCAGCCGGAGGATATCGATATTGATATGAACGAGGACTTTAACTGGGCGGACTGGGGTCAGAGCTTGATGGCGAACGAGCAGGGGAATGCGGGCGGTGGTGTTTGGAGCGCTCATGGGATTTGAGAGACGCGCGCGCGCGCGTGTGTGTGTGGCTGGCTTGGGCGAAAGATCTAGAGCGGCTTGCCTTCGATATCTGGTGCGACTTATCTCGGTCTTCATTTGGGCTGATACCTGGTAGATTCTTTGTGTGCTACGTTGGTTTGTCAAGCGGTCCACCCTTTAGGAATGGCATTGGGAATATGTGTGCGCGTATATGGGCAAGTGGATGGTGACGGATCATGATCTGTTCATGATACATTTGGATTGCTCTGGTTCGAGAGTTCTTGTAGCTGCTGCGGAAAATAATAGATACCCTCTCCATACTGTACTTGCGTCCTGGGTCCTCTGGCCCAACAATTACGCGTTGAAATACGCTTGTAGCAAACATCGCGGACTCTCCCTCTCGACGCCAACTTGTGACGGATGGAACGCGCGGGCCAGGACACTATAACAGGCCTTGGTGCGAGCGGGTAAGATGTTCTGCATAATAGCTGTTGGGTGTAGGAGACATAGGACACCTGGGTATCGCGGACGAGCGATTAAGGTGAAGACGGCGTGCGATGCGTGACCATGATATGCCCCTCACGCTATGCATGGACCAGTGCGGAAGCTAATATACATCCTGGACGCGCCTATTGACAGCAAGAGAGCACTGGCCTGTGTTTGATAGAGCATTGCATCCTCCATGCGACATACTGGTAAACCTCTTTTTTGCGTCGCCCGTTCAAGGCCCTCTGGACTGCGGCATCCATGAGTGCTACAAACCCAAGCACTGCGCACCAAACACAGCGGCTTGGCCAAACTTGGGCTCTAGCAGTCTCGCAGCGGAACAGCCCATAACCCTCCTCCACGCAGCGCGAACGCTACTGATCAACACAGCCTATGCTATGCAGCTGCTTGAGGGATCTGCAGAAGGGGGGCCAATGACGCAGCAATGTTGTGAGTGTCTGGCTTTCTGCAGCACGGTCTGAGGTTGTGGCGGCAGCTAGTCGGCCCAGACTTCCTCACGTTAAGCCTGGGGGTCTACAGCTTCTCGCTCTCCCCTGGAATGTCGCTGTCCCATTGACTCAGCCATGTGTCCGACGGTGCATCATGGTGGAACTTACGAAAGGTCCAGACCCCTAGATGCTCAGTGCGCCCGTTCATTACGGACTTGGACTCTCCAGAATCAGTCGTTTGCGCTTCCAAAGTTCTGGGCCTCTTTTTTGTTGAGGTGATAGACCCTTTTGTGGGGCTTGCTTTCTTGATAAAGCAGCGCCGACGTCCCACCACCGAGCGTCGTCGGCAACACGTCTTCGGGGCCTAGCCTGCGACGGCGTTGTGATAGCTCAAGCGGGGCTCGGGTCTTGGGCTCCAGATGCCTTGGGGTAGAGGTAATGCCGTCCTTTCCGACATCTAGTAATGCTCGAGCTATTGCCAGAGGGTGGAGGCCAAGTCGGAGAGCAAGTTCAATATGACCGACACCGATGGGGGCCTCCATGGCTCGAGGTAGATCGTCGGATTCGTCTTGTGGAATGCTTGTATCGATGTTTTGATGAGGTGGGCTCAGCGAGAGGATTGGCCGGACTGCGGAGGGCCCTCTTTGGCGTCTGAGGAATCCGCCGCCTCATCAGCGGTTGTGTCGGCGGATAGACCAGGCACGCCGACGCTCACATAGAAGTCTGTGCCGTGACTTTCATGTTGGATGTGGTTGTGTTGCTCCACCTTCTTCTGCGCCACGAGAGCTTGCCATGCTCCCCGCCGTTGATCTCTCAGCTGCAGGTCTGTTTCGAATGAGAAGCCATGGTTTTGTTTCGAGAAGTCATGGTGCAGTCTGGAAGGGTTGATCCTTTCTATTTTCGGCCCCTGCAAGAATTTCAAACGCATGATTCCTTGTGACTGGCCGCTCAAGGGGATGGGGCTTTGGTTGATTCGTTGGCGCCTTTGCATGGCAAGTTCAGGATGTTGAGCATCCCATTCTGCCTGTTCTGCCTCGGCCTCGGCGTCGGCCTTGCATCTTGCTGCCCTCTTCGCCAGCTCCTCTGCTAGATCTTCCTTTTGCTGCACTTTGCGCAGCACCGTGTTGATTTTGTGTTCGATTCGCTGTCGGATCTTTTTGTTGGGGATGACTTTGAGAATTCTCTTTACCTCCGCTTTGTCTCGCCTGGTCCCGTCCGTAAGAAGGGTTGTGATCCTCTCAATTTCGCCGTCTGCGACTGATGGTGCCTTGCTAGGATTTATATAACATCTTGATTTGCTCTGGCAGAGGGGACCGAGTGAAGGAGCGGGCGAGAGGGCCAGTGTCCGCGAGGCGATGAGGCGCGCTGAGGAGCTGACAGCCCGCAGCAACATGGGCAGATTATGGAGGCTGCAGCCAGGTCCTCGGATAGCTTTTGGATACTGGCGCTCCAAGTGGGCTAGGCACCTGGCGAGACACAGAATATGACGTCGCGTTGCCGCGTTGCGATTTTGAGTGAGGGTTGTCGATGAGGTTGAACTGCAGGCTGGGGGTTCCTGAGAAGCCCTGTCCTTGATGCTGACATAACGCAGCACGTCGCCTTCCTTCATCTGTTGCACAACACCACATTGCATCCGAGGCTTGTACGGTACACCGATTATCATTTTGCAAAGCTTTCTTCTGTATGCACACTGCACTGACACAGCATGATGGAACTATCTCAAGACTAAACACCAGATTCTGTCGATCCGGTGCTGTGTGGGGTGTCCTGGCCAACGCAGCTGGACATGTTTGCCCAGTCGTCAGGCTGTTGTTGGAAGACCGGTCCAACGTTGAGATTGTGGGCTATTCGAAGATCTCGAAATTCCACCGCTCTTGACTGACATCTGGAATGCAACAAACAGTCGTTGAGCATTGTTGCTTAATCAAGTTTGACCTGTCCGTCTGGACCTGCTCATCGCAGCTTTGGCTCTAGCAGATGGACCTCGGCTCATTCAAACGCCCATGTTCTCCTCACTTACTAGTACACCAGCACATGGGCACATAGTAGATAGGTATTCGCACAACCGCGACGACTCTGCCACTTCAACCTCCATGACTTCTCCTTGCTTTCGGACCGGAAGTCTTCCAACATTCAACTTTGCTCACAGACGAGCCACGACCACCACCACCTCAGCAAGGCTACACCGACCTTCCGTGTCGTCGACGCACTCCCTGCACACATCGCCGTCACACAGACTCCACACATTATATCCAAAAGCACACACGCGGGCGCCCACAAGAACAACCTTCGAACCGCCCACCATGGCCCCCAACGCCAAAGACATCTACATCCGCCCCGCCTCCTCCTCCACTCCCACCCCAAAAACCCCCATCCCACCCCGCCCAAGCGCCTCCATAATCCTCCTCTCGCCCACAAACGAGATCCTCCTGCTCCACCGCGTGCGCACATCCACGTCCTTCCCCTCCGCACACGTCTTTCCCGGCGGCAACCTCTCTGCCTTCCACGAGCCGGCGCTCCCGCCCCTCACCGATCCCGCCTACCACGTCGACTCGCCCGCCTACCGCCTCGCCGCGCTGCGCGAGACCTTTGAGGAATCCGGCATTCTGCTCGCCAAACCCTCCTCTTCCTCCTCCGCAGATGCGCCGCTTATCCAACCCGACGCCTCGGCAGCCGCAGCAGCGCGCAAAGCCATCCACGCCAACACGCTCCACTTCGCCACCTGGGTCACCCGCGACCTGCATGCACACCTCTGCGCCGACGACCTCGTCCCCTTCACGCGCTGGATCACGCCGCCATGGAGCGCCGGCAAACGCTTCACGACGCAGATGTACCTCTTCCAGATGCCGCTCTCCTCCACCCCGGCCGCCTCAGAACTCCACGGCGACGTCGACGTCATGACCCAGCCGACGTCCGACGGCGGCATCGAGCACACGGCGGCGACGTTCGCGCCCGCGCCCGAGTGGCTCGCGCGCCAGGCGCGCGGCGAGATTGTGCTGTTCCCGCCGCAGTGCTTCCTGCTGACGCTGGTGGCGCGGGTGTTTGCGGGCGAGGCGGCGGGTGATTATGGCGCGCAGCGGGAGGCGTTGGGGAGGTTTGTGCGGGCGGGGAGTGCGGAGGGCACGGCGCGGACGAGGGACATTCCGTGGACGGAGAAGGTGATGAGTCCGGAGGTGCTGTTTAAGCGGGAGAGTGATGGGCGGCTTGTGTTGGGGGTGGATAAGCCTGGGTATGAGCTGAAGGGGAGTGGGAGGGGTGGGGATTTTGAGAGGGTTGTGTTGGTGGATTTTGGCAAGGAGGGGCCGCGGAATGTTGAGGTTAGGGATCGGGCCGAGGTGTTGAGGGAGCATAAGATGGAGATCAAGGACAAGATTAACAAATTATAGAGCGAGAAAGACATAGACGGGTGGACAAGTAGAGCTCTGAAGCTGTTGCTCTTGTTAGAAATGCACAAAATACCGAGGCAGTCTCTCATTGTAGGCTATGCTTCATGCCGTAAATCGTATGTGCCATGTTTCATGCCACCGTACATATGCGCATACTCACCAATCCATGCAACTCTACAAGCCGCTCAAAATCGCTTGCGCTCCTTGCCATGCCAGTTCCCTTTCCAAAGACAGCAAATACTCCGCGACTCACACCACTTCTTGACGTCCTGCGGCGACACCTCGTCATCATACCCCAGCTTGGTCAACTCCCCCGAATTCAGCCATGCCGTCAACTCCTCCAATATCACTGGGTCGTACATCAGCATCTTCTCATGCCAAGATGGCTTTTCCGGGTCCGTCGTCCGGGGCGCAGATCGCACCGCCGTGGTGATGTGGCTGAACACTGTGGCTTGCAGCGCCGTCGGGCTGAGATCCATCGAGATCTCCGTGTCCTCGCTGATTGTCACGTCGGTGCCGGTACCGCCGGGAGAGAAGAGCTGCTCAGGTGAGGAATCACTGGCCACGAAATCATCTTCTAAATCGAGATCCTCCGCATCGTCCAGGGCTGGCTGATTTGAAGCCTTCTTTCGCTTGGGCGTTGATGATCCTGCCTTTGGAACTGGCGGAGGCGGCATTAGTGACGCCGCGGACTGTTCTACTGCCGCTGCATCCTTGAGTGGGCGGCCAAGTTTCTTCTTAGGTACCACTGGCGCGTCATCTACCGTTGCAGTTTTGCGCGGGCGACCTAGCTTCTTCTGAGGTACAGCAGGTGCGTCTTCAGCTACCACCGACCATTTTCGCGCCCGTGGCCGTGGCTTCTTCGTTGCCCCGACAGTCACCGTGTCAGCATCAGCAGGCTGCCTTGCCTTGCCACGCGGCTTCTTCGCGGGCGGAGATATCGTGGCCGCATCATCAGCCGACTCTGTCTGCTTCCGCTTAGGGCTTGCCAAGGCATTAGCCATCGCCAAAGGCCCGCTGGCAACAGATGCCTGCGATTTGCTTTTCCAACAGTTATCCAGCAGCGCGATCATCCCAGACCTCGTCTTGACCGGCTTGAACCCGAACTTCGATATCTCTTTGGCCAGCTTTACGTCAGTGAAAGATTCGTACTTTGGACGTGGCTTTTGAGCAGCGGGTGCTTTCTTGCTCGGGGAGTCTCTGACCTCCTCTTCCTGGGTTTGCTGCTGCTGGTTGCTAGGCGGCGGCATCTCGTCGTCGTCTAGCAAGTCTGTGATTATGGGTAACGAAATTTCCGATGTTCTGGGGGATAAAGCCGCGGCTGCGCTGAGGGTCATTTTCTGGGCCATGAAGAAATGTGATTTGGGAACTGGTGGCTGCGAGCATTCCTCTTCTCGTTTTGCTGTGGCGACTGGACTGGAATCTATTTCAATGACGGAGCTGTCTGCCGTCTCGGTTTCGCGCCCTGCCGCTTCGGGTGGCAATTGGGTCCATGGATCTAAAATCGCGTCGTCCTGCGGCAATGCGGGGGAATGGATCATGTCAATAACCTCGACGTCCACCAAGTCGCCTTCCTCGTCCCGTGCGCTGACCGACCAAAGACCTTTACCTTGCGGCTTCGGCCGTGAAGCGATTTCGACTATGGGACTGGCGAACGGGTCATCTTCTTCAGCGATGGTGGATGCCTGCATCGCTGTGTGCAGGTCCTTGAGAAAAGTGGGTGAATCTTCGCGCGCCAATTGACTCGTCGTGCCAAAGACAAAATCCTGTGCGGCAGATTGTCTCATTGCCGCTTGGGGGGACAGTAGTACAGGCTTCTTGGGTGGTATCTTTTTCCTGCTCTTGGTCACTTTGGATGCCTTGCCTTTGCTCTTTGCAGCAGCTGCACCGCTCGGCGCATCTTGCTCAGCACCTTCGATACTGAAATATTCGAGGACGGAATCCTCTTTATTCTTCTCTTCCGTGATTTGAGGTCCATACGCGGCTGTAGCCAATTCCGTGATCGTCCGCGGTTTCTTCTTTGGCGCTTTTGCCTTTGCGGGCGAGGCTGCCCGACTCGTCTCAGCTGGTTTAGTTGACAGACTCACAGAGACCATCTCGATGACTTTCCTCTTCCCTAAGACTTGGCCAGGCTGTTGTTTGGGAGCAGCAGCGGCGTCTGCGTCAGAAATTGTGTGACCATATGTATCGCTCAGATTTCGAAATAGATTGGCGCCGGTGCCTGTGCCATCAGCATCTTTCGTGAAAAGGTCCTCAGGAGTACCGAATGGATCGGGACTAGATTCTGGTACAAGAGTGTCCGGTTTGACCGGTGTCCAATCTGTTCTCCTCTGCACCGCAGCCTCGAGATTGATAGGCTCAGGAGTTGAGGCTTTAGCAGCTTTTGGTCTTTTCTGTTTCGTTTCTGCAAAATCTGCAATTTCGGGCTCGACAGACTCCGCACCCTTCGAAAAGTTGCTGACAGTGCCAGGCTTGCTTCGTTTTCTTTGCGCCTTCGCCTTGGCTGGAGGCTTTGCCGATACAGCTTTAGCCTCTCCTGACCCAGATTGTTCTGGACTCGTTGTCGCCTTGAATTTCTTCCATGGATTTGCTTTCAACGGTGTGCCCTCATTATCTTGTGTCTCGGCTTCAAGATCATCAATTCGACCGGCTCTCTCCGCGGCAACCGCGTCCTCGTGTCGTGTAATCTTTGGGGTGACTCCATCCGACGAGAGGGTAATAACCTCTTTGGGTAGTCTTTTGGGTGCTCTCTCTTTCTTGGACTTCGCTGCCTTCGCTGCTTTTACTACATTCGGCTCCTTGGATGCCTTCGGTTCCTTTGTAGTTTTGCGCACGCGCTTCACCGGTGCCTTCTTTGCAACAGGTGGGTCCGGCTCGTCAATCACGTC
Organism: Plenodomus libanotidis; assembly: GCA_022609195.1. NCBI lineage: Eukaryota > Fungi > Ascomycota > Dothideomycetes > Pleosporales > Leptosphaeriaceae > Plenodomus > Plenodomus libanotidis. The sequence goes on along the minus strand of JAGKQA010000114.1, from coordinate 28,049 downwards.
GAACGAGTCGTCCCCAGTAGCGCGAGCTATACGCAGAAGGTCGGACGCGCTCGTGAATGCTGTGCTAGCGCTGGTAGGTATCGGAGCCGCAGCGCTTCCGCTCCGAAATGTTTGGGGCTTGGGCTTAAGCTTCGCAGCAGCCAGATCTCGTAGGTCCGGCAGAGATGGCGACGACGAGAAGATGCCGAGGCGATCGTGCAGTGTTGGGCGAGCCGGCGGGGAGCGCATGTCGCTGGCTGCCATGCTGAAGTGTAGAATATTCTCCGAAGGCAGACAGCGCCAGCGCCATGCGCATTGCATCAAAAGTCTTGTAAACAATGCGATCTCGAATCACGCGAGTCGCGTCATCATATAGCAATTCGAGAGGCGCCTCCAACTTCCGAGGCGCGCGAACAGCTGACCAGGAAGTCACAGGGGTAGGGGTTGAGGAGAAGACACCCCGGTCAAAATTCTCCGGCCCGTGCCAGCTCCAACTTTGTCCAACACCGATGACTCAGCTGAGCTTGGACCATCTCACACAACGAATTTCGCACGCCCTTGCAAATTCTGGCAGCATCAACGACCACCCCCCCAAATCGACGACTTGACGACCTTTTGAGCCTTCGCACACCACTTCCACCACCGACTTCCGTCCATTCCTCAAACCCAGCCGTCAAAATGGAGAACGACCGTGGAGAGATCGTGGACCTGTAAGCGACTCCTGATGCGACCGACTATGGGCCGGGTGCTGCTTTGAAGCCTTTCGCCCAAACACGCCCACCCGCGAAAAAGAGACCGACACGATGTACTGACTCCACCCTCTTTTTTTGCGAATAGTTACGTCCCCCGCAAGTGCTCTGCCACCAACCGTATCATCAAGGCCAAGGACCACGCTTCCGTTCAGATCTCCATCGCCAAGGTTGACGAGTCCGGCCGCAAGGTCGACGGCGAGAACCACGTCTACGCCCTCTGCGGCTTTGTCCGCGCTATGGGTGAGGCCGACGATGCCCTGAACCGCCTGGCTCAGCGCGATGGCCTTGTCAAGAACGTCTGGTCTGCCCAGCGATAAGCGGATCACGGCTTGGAGGACGAACAACGAGATGGGAATTGGAAGGTACGACGATGAAAGCACCGTCGAGGGCGCCGCTCCGACGACCCGCTTCGGTCCACATCACCGATGGAGAGGACGAGGCAGTGCTGACTGGATGCGCTACAGGGCTACGGTTGACTGTTTGACATCTCTCGGGTTGGCTGGACATCGGACATCGGACATCGAAAAAGATGCTTCATGGAGTTAGACGGCACGGAATTGCGGCTTGCCGGTATTGAGATCTCTCAACAGACCACCGACCCCTTCCCAAAACGAACGAGTGCGCGTGCCATACGAGCCAGACTACATGTGACCAAGTGCCTTCGAACGTCCGCGAACCCGCCAAGCACCCTCTGCCCGACCACGCCCTCCCTCCAATTGGCGACTCTACGTGTCTGTTTGTGATTCCCACGGCTGGCAAGGTCTGCTCGGATGCACCCACGGGAGCACTCTATATCCGGGGATACTGAAGCTGCTTGGACAACTTCCACGCCGTAGATCGATCCCAGACCTAGTAAAAGCCGCGATGCTACGAGTTATACGTCGTGGTACAGATACGGGCCTGACACGTAATTCACGATTTTTGGTTTCTCACCGGGACTTTGGGCTGCTCTACGTCTTCTTGCGCCCACTGGACTAGTGTCTAGGCCATCTGATATGCTGACAGACTAGAAATTGATCAGTATCCATAACGACGGGGAAGGTGACGACGCGTCCATGCTATGCCGTCGGCGGTACAGAGATACTGCCATTCACGATATAAGTGGCTCGAGGCATTGCAGAGGAGCGATAGACTGTGGTGAAGCTGTGTTTACATGATGAATGCAGTGGGTGGCCCGCGAATATGACGGAGCACGCAGTCGTGCTACAATTGTTGACATGTCCCGAGGTCGGTTATGTGGTCCGAGACTAGATGAATTTGGCTGTATGGCAGGAGCGTTCTCAAAGGCCCTTGCCCCTCCATTCTCTTATTGTTTCACGCTTCATACCATTGGATATGCGTACCAACGTGAGTTCATGTCACGAGCACTCTGTAGACTGGCTGACATAGTATGTTCCTCGTCAACAAGGTGGGTACCTGGGTAGCTTGAGTGCCGCGATCATGCAGCTTGCCTCTGTCCAGTCGGCAGTAGAGCATAGATCGGAGTCCAACCACATTTTTAGGCTGAGTAAACTACGCAGTGAGCGCAGTCGTCGCCGCCGTCGGCGACAACAAGCTGATGCCTATTCCAGACTGCCAGTGCATAGTCGTCAATGGCAAGACTGGCTTTGGTCGCAACAATCAAAGCTGGATCATCGGCCGTATGATGAGGGACTTTGAGACGTGCATGGATGAGCACGACCGCCAGGGCAGACCCATCCGCACGCGGGTAAAGAAAATGCTTGACGAGGATTCGTGGGCGAGGAAGGATAAAGCATCCATAAAGAACACTTCTTCTCTGAGACCGACGAGAGCGGGTCTCTGCGTATCTATGTACTGGTCCAAAAAGCCCCTCCCGGTTCACCTGGCTATGACCGTCTTTACTTCACCGGCCTTACCCCTTGCCTGTCAATGGCAACTGGAGCATTCTCCTCATCACCAACTGCGGTATAGTCCTCGCATTTTTGACGGGCTCCCTCTCGCAATGAAAACAGGAGAAGTGGGCCTGCCGCACCGACACGAACAAGACAGTCATCCTGACGCAGGGAAATGGGGCTCAGCATGCTATTGTCATAATTGGTGACGGTAAGGTTTGGATTTCGAGGAACTTGCCACTTCGACGACTGTTCCCATACCCTGAAAGACGGCCAAGATTTGGGTCGTTGTTCTTGCTGTGTTTTGGATCATACTTCTTATTACTGCTGCTGGGGTGCAAACAAATACCTGGTACCTCATGGGTACGGGTGGTATTGGCATCTCGCAGAATCTCTACGTTGCCAGCGCGTGCCGCTCTCCCAAAGACTTCGGTGTTCCCTTGGAGTATGTCGAGCTTATTGGAAAGCCAAAAACGATGGATACGCTCCTCGCGGTCGAGGAGAAATATCCCGGTGTCGGAAGAAGTATGTTAAAGACTTTTTCCCCAGGAGATTTGCGTGTTGATGAGCAGGAATAGTGGGATAATCGGGTTGCAAGCATGACGTCCTCTCCCACTGGCTCAGCTGTCGATGGATCGTTGGAAGCCACTCCAGCAAGCTGTATTGACCTTGAGTCATCGGGACAGTAATCACGTATTGGTTGTGATGGTAGTAGGGCTTCACAAGTGGCAACAAGCACAGCTTAGGCGCAAATTAGCCAGTATTTGAAAAGAAGCGTTACTAGTTGAAAGTGAGGCAGAGAAAAGAAGCCTCGATTAACGGATTAAGGGTCAAGTGAATTTAATAGAGCTCAAATATGCGTTTTTTTCTTTTTTTAAAATTCATAGCAAATACTCGTTTATGGTTTATTTACAATATTAGAATGAGATACGCAAAGCAATGACCGGCTGATGATACAGTCTTTTACCAATTAACCTTTACAACATCTACTTAAAATTAGTAGCGATCGCCCACCTTATTTACAGTATTACTCGCATTATAGGATTGTGCATCTGAAAATCTGTTTCCACTATCCTCCAGCAACAAGAGCTAGTTCAGTGCATCCACGCGTCCACGCGCGGCTCAAAGTTCTTCCTTGAGTCCCATCTGCTTGAACTCCGCTGACAGCCCCTTAATATTCGGCCTCTGGTTCACCGCATCTACAGACATGGGGTTCTCCCGTCGTGGGGCAATTTCAAGTTCAGCCAAGCGCAGCCCTCGATCCACACAGACGTCGTCTGCACTGCCTGAAGCTGCCCGCTCAGCGGCCCAATCAGCGCGTTCATTGCCCCACACGCTGTCCTTAGCTGAGACCTGGAACCGTAGCTCGACTTCAATACCCAGGCGTCGAAAATATTGCGATCTTGTGACCAGCTTGCGCCAGATGGCAGCATGAATGCCCGGCCGGGCCTTGCAAAGTTGCTCGTGCTGGAGATTGCACCTGTTCATCTTGCGGACTCGCACCAGAGCGTCCCGACAGTCCGTGAATATCACCACCTCCCGCTTGTCTGATTGTTGCCAGGACATATGGCGCGACAAGGCGACTGCCAGCCCCTCAGCAATAGCACTCATCTCGGCGGCGAGGGGCTTGTCCTCGGCTGTTGCACTTGGCAAAGCGAAGGTTCTCGTCCTCCATGTGGCGTCGCTGTCAAGCTAATACACGACGACAGCGCCCGCAGACACCGTAGACACCGTGTACCAATTAGTATCGTTCTTGTCTGATCTCCTCTTCGAGATCTGCTTCAAGCCGTCGACTAAGTAGACACGCTATGCTGGGGTTGTGCAGTCTGGGGGCCTTTCCTTGTTGTGGTCGGCGCGTGTATCATTAATAACCATCCTTTTCGGACTCGACTACAATCTTACCGAAGAATGCGAGCTCCGCTGTGGATTCCAAGAGCGCAAGCTCTCTGTCTTCGTTGGTTTTGATGTGAGCTAGAGCCTTGAGGTGGGCCCTTTCAGCCAATGCCGGCTCGTTCGAGCGGGAACTTTCGATGTGTCCTCTTTACGTAGCTCGGGAAGGCTTTCGAAAGGTTCTCAGCCGAAGCGAAAGCGAATGGTCTGGTTTCAAAGTTGGTCGAGCTCGTTGAGGGCTCGGACGTCGGCCCCTTTCTGCTGATCGATTTGTAGTGTAAGTCCCTGAGTGGCGTAAATTTGGTTCTTGCAGATTGGCCTTGGAAATCCAGGTCATGATCACCTATATTTTGATGGATGAGTACAAATAATGGTCACGAGCGCGATGCAGATGGGTTCGAAAAAAGCCCGTCTGTTCAGATCAGATGCTTGAGCCACCAAATTGCTAACGGGGCTCCAGAGCAAGAAGACGAGAACGAGGAAATTGACCAGAGTTTGTCCCACCCGTGAAATGCATTCGTCAGCCGCGAAGTCTGGCACAAATATGAAGGAGGCGAGCGGTGTGATGAAGGTGAGCATACTGACAACCTTGGAACATTGATAATGAGGGTCCTGAAGAGTATATTGTTCAATTGGCTAGCGTCAAATGATGTCGAACAGTCGTTCTTCCACCTCATCCGTAATACCACGAACATTGGACTCGAGGCCCTTTCCTACAAGGCCAGCGGAACGATCAGACAATGTGCAAGTGCCAACCAGCTGGAACTCGTCTCCATTGCCTACTATTCGGGGGACTTTGCGGAGTATTAGCGCTCTGTTGTAAGACTCGAGGCCTTGCGGAACGACAATAATGTCGCCAAGCCTGGCAGAGACGCCCGCCTGGTCTGTATGGACGTCGACACCTTCAGTAGAATTGTGCCTCCATCGATGTCTCACCATCTGGACGTTGGTCGCGAGTGAGCAGAAGAGCCGCTCATCCGAATCATGTACACATTTGCCTAGCTCCACGGCGACGAGGTGGAGCTTTGTCCCATCGACCGAGAACGTCGGACGATACGTGTACATCCCGTCCTGGCTCAGGTGATGCTCGGAGAGAAGTGAAGTGCTTGAGAAGTCGGAGACCCAGCTGGGCCCACCGGAACCCATGTCTCGGCTCTTGCGCATCAGTGCTGACAGGTCGCCTGTGGACTCGAAAATGAACCTCGCGTAATCACGATAGACCTCAGAATAGTGCTTGCTGTAGTCTGGTGCAAGAGCGTCAGGTATCATATGGCAAAGACCCAAGATGGCGTAAAGATAGTCATGCTTGATGCTGGCTTGCAGGTCTTTCAAGGACGCCTGGACTTTGGCGAAGCGAATGCTGAATGCCGTCGCCTTCGGATCCGCTCTATTGATCTTCGCCATGGCCAGCTCAGGTCTGTTCCATTGTTTCTGGTCGTTCAGGTTCTGATACAGGCGAGTGGCGCCAGTCACGGGGTGAGGCAGCTGGTGGTCGCAGTCCACTGCCCAATACAGCCTATCCATGTGCTCCAGCGAGTACTGATGGGCTCCAGCAACGACTACAACCTGATGCCGTGGCAGCGTCACCTCTTGGATCACCCATACTCGTGTGAACCACGGCCGTTGTAACAACCGCTCGACTGCCTCCATGCAGCCGGCTATGTTCAGTAGATGGAGCCGCAGCTTGTTCCCAAAGAAAGTCCCACTAAGCGCGGTCAAGGCCCTATTGCTATAGTAGTCCGTTGCCCGGATGAGAAGGGCGTCGTCTTCTGGCGGATTCTCGCCGAGCCACGCTAGAACTTGCGAGGTGAACCCGTATATTTCCTTCATTCGCGGAATTTGAAGCGCCTTCTCTTGTGGATCGGCTTGGTTGATGCAAAGTGCGTCGACCCAGAGCCGCAGGCTGCTGAGGTCAAGCTGGAGCGCCGGAGAGTGTAGTGCCATGTTATCTGGCGGACGATTCGAGTTGTCATTCTCGCAGTCGTGTGGGCCATCTGGTGTCTCCGGAGTGCCAGCTTGTCGCAAGCGCCTGAGGCCGGCGAAGAGGCTCCTGGTAACGGCATGCTCGATCTCATTGACGATAATGACCACCGTGTCTGTAGGGTCTCCCCATGCATATGACAACGCCACATAGTGAGGGTCAATAAGACCATTCAGAGGGGCTCGTTCCAGTCGACATGTCACCGTGTCGTCCCAGCGTCCGGGTAGGATTTCGATAAGCCTGATGTCCGATTTTTCCAGGGGTTCGTAGACCAACGCTGCGCTGCGGGTCATAACATATCAGGACGCGAACAGTTTGACAAGTATTCGGGTTGCCGCACACGCCAGCAACTCCTTGTTACTGGAACGTCGTGTTTGCCGCGTAGCCCTGGGCTCCTTCACTTCCGTGTTGGCAACTCATTCGGAGAAATACGGCCGGGAAGAATAAACCCTAACCCGCATTTGCTGCTATGCTTTCCCGGAGCAGCTCACACCACCCACAACACATGCTCGTGGATATTTAGACTTCTTTGACTCGATATTTGTACAAGACTGTAAAATGTGAGAAAGACTAGTAATAGACGCCCAATTAAAAATCTACGTGGCCAAGTTGCTCTCAGCAGAAGCCATAGCCTTCTCTGTCTCCTCCAAATAGTCTAGTGTGAGTTGAGTCTTGACACTGGCCTTTACTTCACCAAGACGACGCTTCCAAAATCCCCACCTCTCGAGACCCAGCCCTGGATCGCCAGATCATATACTACCGCCGCTGTATGCCCTCTTCTCAGCCTCACTGAGATCGGCCTTCTGTTGGCTCTTATGAAGAAGCTTTGGCCCCGCCTGAACAAGCCACTCGCTAGCAATGGCAATTTTGCAGTCATGGTCATCTAATCTTGGGCCAAGCTCTTCTTCAAAGGCCTCTTCCATTTGCGAAATGGCCAAGTTGTACCATCTCGCTATACCGGCCCCCATCGAGCAAGAATTGAAAGAGTTGATGTTAAGCCACTCATCGGGAGTATGGACGTCATGCTCGTCTTCACCATCGTTTGTTGTGAAACCTTTGAATATGAGACTCTTATTAATAGCCCAACCGACGCAGGTTACCGTCGAGTGTTTCGTAGGTTTGAGACGGGCAACAGCTCACCACACCATCCATCCCGCATATCCCTTCCCATAGTCCGGAGGAACTCCTCGCGGCAAGTCTTCTCCCGCGAGACGTTGAGCGCATCGACAGTCTTAACAAGTAGGTCCTGACCGACATGGCGACTTGGAACCTGCTGTGCGATTCGGTTCAACAGCGTGCTGAATTGCTCAAGCAGAAGTGCCTGTTTTTTCGCATCCGCGCCCAAGGGCAAGATTCTCTTGATTGCGACAACGAAAGTCTCCGCCGCGACTTGCACCGATGCAGAGCCTGATGTCGCCTGTGGCAAAGAGTTTAGGGCAGTCTCGAAGGCGTCGACAATCTCCTTGTCCTGGTTGGTTCCGAAGTAAGGGAGGCGGTCTCTGACGATTTCCAAGTTCACTTTGTCGTGGAGAGTGCCGGTTTGAGTCAGTTTGCGTACCGAGTCTACCATGTTGGATGAAACAGAAGGAGATGATGGTGAGATGTCGATGCGTGAAAGATCATGGAGGATTTTTGTTCGAGGAAGTTCAGCAGAGCATTTGAAGTTGAGAAGAAACACAAATAGTTGATGTGCAGCTCCGATGTCACTGTGGCAGGGAGTAATATGGGAAAAAGTCATCCTGAGTGTATCTAAATCGGGCACCAACACGCAGCGGCTCCCGCAACACACACACCTGCAAGTACGACTGTTGGTGCGCGGGCCAACGTCGGAATCTTAAATTTAATCGCCGTAGCATCTCAAAAAAAGCAAATGCAACAACAATCTGCCCGGCCGCAGTACAAGGCCACATCAATTTAGGGTCTATTCCCAAAGTCGCTGGCGACCTTGAAAGTCCAGGTTCCACCCATAAATCGGGCCATCCCACGGCCCTAATATGGACGTGGTTCTGGAATATTTTGCCGCCGCTCGGGGAGAAAGGTACCTGTGTGAGTACTAGAATGTTTCCCGATAGGTTTGAGTCCTCTGCAGCTCATTCAATGTGTTGGCTGGTCCTCTGGCCCGTGGCGACCATAGTAGCGACCGTAGACCACTCTACTTAAGTAGCCGTCCATCTATGGGCTACATACGGGGACGCTTGGACAGACAGCCATGAAGATAATGGGATGAACACGATGTAGTGGGCCAAATTCAATTTGTGTTGGCGCCATGTATTGTATTTTTGTCCTTCTAAGTCCTAATGTGCGACCTCCTCCCGGCCTTCCGAAACCCGCAGCCTCGCCAACGATGGCTCCGTCCATACCTTGACTCCTGCTAAGCTACGACCATGTTCAATTTCGGGTTGGATGAGAGGTGCTCAAGCCTGTTTCATAAAATCTTGGGCCTTTCGGAGAGGTCTCCACGCGTTAAGCCTCCCAGCTTCTGGCCATTCTAGGCTTATGATATCGACCGTGGCTTCACAGAATATTCCAATCCCCAGACGGTGGCCGTGATGGCCGCGGTTTGGTGCATCAGCTATGGTCCTAGGCATGGACTGGTTGAGTCGGTCGAACGCGGGCTTGCATCCACGGTCGATGTTCAGCCAACGGTCGTCGTGAAGAACGGGTAGTAGGAAGCGGGAAAATCAAATTTAAAAGTCCTGCTACTGGTCGTATGCATATTATAAATAGAAGCAAGAAACTGATGTTCAGAATACCATCAATCACAGAATACCATTACTCGTCAATATTTATCATTACATCGTTGCACGAGCGTATTTAACCTTTTTACGAACATGGGTCAGCCACGCTCCAGCTCTCAGAACTCCGATAATTCTCGTGACTCTCGAGATTCGAGGGACTCCAGAGCTTCCAATTAGTCCGGAGGGTCCAATGAATCCCGAGGGTCCAAACAGTTTGGCGGGTCCAGAGGCTCTGGAGGCTCCAAGGAGTCCAAAGAATTCTATGTAAGCCCGCAAGCAACAACTTTATTGACTTGGTCTTTTTCTAGTACTCCGCAACAACCTTGGATTGCTAGCCATCCAGCTAGAAGAATAAATGCTGCCGATGCCAGACGCCAAGTAGCAGAAGCATTCGAAAAGCGACAGAGTACCAGGCCGAAACGCCGGAAGAAGTCGTCTCAGCAGATATACAGAGACTTTAAAAGACATAGAAAAACTGTCTCTGCAAAGTGCGAAGCCTCAAAATGTATTCTCTGTCGCGGTTGACGGGCCCAACTTCGACATCACAGAGGACAGCGATAGAGGTATCTTTGGGGCGGTGTACAGCAAAGACGAGAAATACCTGTTCGACATTGTATTTCACGACCCGTCGAAGGGTGAAGACACATCAGGGAATTATTCGCTTGCCCCCCATCGTAAAGCCACACACCGGAGCGATGGGGAATCAACGCAGCAGACCTCAGGTGAAAGTTCAGGAAATGGCCAGCCAGGTCCCTCGTCGAGCACCTCCATTGCGGGACCTGAGAAGACAAAAAAGAAGAAGAAACACGGCCAGAAATAAGGAGTGCACCCAATGCATACACGAACGGTGCCATGACGATGGTGTTGGCGGAGTACCTGTCAGCAATTGCACAAGCCGGCTACTTATGCCCGCTGCCAACACTCATTGATATAGTCTCTGGGTCTGGTGCAGAGCACACTAAAGCATATCAACTTTGTTATACGGGTCATAGGTGATGAATTTGACATTCATAAATCGAATAAGGAATGAAGAAGCAATTTTTAGGCCTCTGGTAGGGTCACAATTTCAATTTCGTTACAGTACAAAAAGTGTGAATTATCTCAAAATAATGTCGTCCTTGCTGTAAGATACTGGTAGTAGTATGTGGGACGTCACTGAAGCAGCCCTAGGAAGTGCAAACTCTGAAGTGTCACCTTGTGGATACTTGAGCTCGCGTACACCGTATTAAAGACATTACTGAGTAAATTAAAATGATGTGTCACTATTGAAACGTGTTTACTGTTCAAGTCTTCTGCAAACAGACTTGATCAAGAGTGCCCACCAGCCCACCTAAAAATTAAACTAACCCTAACCCGCCATCTCGTGTTCAGCCTCAATCAACGCTTCGAAACTCAACGAGGCGCGCTAGAGCTGCAAGGAACAAAATCCGATCTACAGCGCCCATGACGCACGCTACCCAGATCGCGAGATCTGGGGTAAACGCCCCCGGATGTCGCACTTGGTCCAGATCATGAACCTTGTTCCAATGAGACGGTAGTGATCTGCCGTAGATTCTGCTTCACTGCTTTACCCACTACGCGTCACATCAGCGCGTCCTCCGATTCCCATGCGCGTCGTTGTACCGTCCCTAAGCAAGCGTCTTCTCCTTATCATTGTGTCTGCACGCCCCAGCCCCCTTCAACTTGCAACGACTCCCCTGCCCCGTCAGACCGCGAACATGGCCTCCAAACGCAAGGCTCCAGTCTCCAATGGGGATGCAAACGGCACCGCGCCGAAGAAGTCAAAGGGTGTTTCGCTCTCTGATCCACACCCCTCCTACAAAGAAGCCGAGGAGCATGGCATTGTGCTCCGCAGGTTCTACCCGCATGAAATGAGCAATGCTCGCGCCCTGGCGTACAATGAGAACGTGCTCCCCAGGCCCATAGAGGTTCTTCAGGCTGCGCAGAAGGAGACTACGACTGCGCGGAAGAGTGCCGCTGTCGGTGACGCTGTTGTCCATTGGTTCAAAATGGACCTTCGAACTACCGACAATCGAGCTTTGTCGATGGCGTCCGCCAAGGCGAAGGAGGCTGGCGTGCCGCTGATCGCGCTGTATGTCGTAAGCCCTTTAGACTGGGAGGCCCACTTGACCGCGGCAGTGCGCGTAGACTTCATGCTGCGGACGCTTGAGGTGTTGAAGGCGGACTTGGAGAAGCTGGACATTCCGTTACACATTGAGACCGTCGAGAAACGCAAGAACGTCCCGGCGAGAATTGCAAGCCTCATGCAAGAATGGGGGGCCAACCATTTGTTCGCAAACATGGAGTACGAGGTGGACGAGTTGCGGAGGGAAGCTCAGATGGTGAAGATGCTCGCTGCCAAGGGCACGGCATTTGAGGTGGTCCACGATACATGTGTTGTGCCACCTGGGCAGCTGAAGTCCGGTGCTGGGAGACAGTACGCTGTGTACTCGCCATGGTATCGTGCTTGGATGGCTCATATTCACAGCAACCTGGATCTCCTCGAGAAGTCTCCTCCTCCGTCTACGAACCCGGACTCTACAAGGTCGAAATTTGGGAACCTTTTCGGCAGCCACATCCCGGAAGCACCGGCCAGCAAATCGCTCTCGACTGAGGACGCAAAAAAATTCCGAGCACTGTGGCCGGCTGGGGAACACGAGGCGCTCAAGAGGCTGGGCAAGTTCTGCGAGGAGAGGATCAGCAACTATGCGGCCAAACGCAACTTTCCCGCCGATAACGGCACATCCACACTATCGGCACACCTTGCCAGCGGCACACTCAGCGCGCGGACATGTGTGAGGACGGCGAGGGCACACAATTCGACGAAGAAATTGGACAGTGGAAGTGAGGGAATCAAGACCTGGATCAGTGAAGTGGCGTGGCGAGACTTTTACAAGCACGTGCTAGTCAACTGGCCTTACGTTTGGTAAGGGTCTCCACAGCCACCGTCTTCATTGACGAAACACTAACCAATGCTCTTGCAGCATGAACAAGCCGTTCAAACCCGAGTACTCGAACATCGAGTGGTCCTATGACAAAGACCACTTTGAGGCCTGGGCCAAGGGCCGCACGGGCTACCCAATCGTCGATGCAGCGATGCGGCAAGTCAACCATATGGCGTACATGCATAACCGATGCCGCATGATTGTGGCTTCCTTCTTGTGCAAAGATCTACTGCTCGACTGGAGGATGGGGGAGCGCTTCTTCATGGAGAACCTGATCGACGCGGACTTCGCGTCGAATAATGGTGGCTGGGGCTTCTCTGCGTCAGTCGGCGTAGACCCGCAACCATACTTCAGGGTGTTCAACCCTCTTCTACAGAGCGAGAAGTTCGATGCAGAGGGTGAGTACATTCGGAAGTGGATACCGGAGCTGAAGGATGTGAAGGGCAAGGCGATCCACGACCCATACGGCAGAGGCGCAGCGGCGATTGCGAAGAAGGGAGGTTATCCTAAGCCGATTGTAGACCACAAGGGGTGTAGAGAAAGAGCATTGGCCGAGTATAAGAAGGGCATTGCTGCTGACAAGTAGGCGCTCTTGGATTGACTGAAGTCGACAGGTCAGACATCCGAAGGCGACAGGGTCAATGCTTTCCTTTGAATCAATTGGTCTCTGCCAAAAGTACATGATCAAGTTGCCAGCTGCACCGTGGGTACTACCTACTAGGTACTTAGTATTGAAGCCAGAAGGCACAACACAATGCTAAGCCCAGGAGGTTCCTCCTCAGACCTCCTACTAGAGTGCTTCTCAACGCATCTTCCTCCTACAACTAGTCTCCAACCTCAGCACCCGACTCATTTCCATCAAATGTTCATTTCGACTCCCGTCTGATCAAGCTAGCGGCCACAGACGCTCGAATAAGTGGATAGGCGTGTCTTATTGAGCACGCGTATTGTGTCCTCCTCTCATCATATAGACCACGATCCTGCTCACAGCTTGAATCATGGCGTGGAACAAAAACATTGCCGACAAGTTCGCGGCCTACAAGAAGCGCAAACGCGACGCCAGCGTCCAGTCTGACCCTGACGCAGAACGTATCAAGACAGAGGCAAACGACGGTAATGTAGGCATGGCTCCTGTGCTGTCGGCCTTTACTACTGCATCCAGCTCTACCTCCGTCATCGGCGAAGTCGATGCGGGTGGTGACGAGCAAAACGCAGAAGAGGTACGACATTGCTCTGCGCCACATATCACCTTGCTTTCGTCACATGTGCTGACACATATGATACGTGTGCAGGCCCCCGCCCAAGTCGTCCAGACAGAGATTGACAGGCTGTTCGAGCAGGTAACGGCGATGCTAAAAAAGGTACAGGGGCTCGTCAAAGCCAAGAAGGAGTTGGAGCCAATCCCAGAAATCTCGACAAGTGTGTCTGGATAGAAGTAAAGGCCATCCGCAAGAAGCAAGCCAGGATGCAACCCAAGAGACTTCCCAAGAAGCTAGGCGAGAAGCCAAGCAAGGCACCCAAGACGCAGCAGCAGCAAAGGCAGGCGATCGAGGCCAGGATATTAGAAGATGAGTTGGAAGATTCCCGAAAATCGTTCGCGCTAATCATGGCCAAGCGACTCCGACAGGCACGATGCAAAGTGCATGAAGGCGGTTCAATCTCGCTGGGCAGAGTCTACCGTTGCAGCGACTGGGTCACAGGAGTGTACTGCTCAAAGGGTCAGGTCCCACATATCGACTTTTTAGTCCAGCGATCTCTTCAAGCCTCCTGTAGTCTGGCAGAAGTCGAAAAAGTGCTATTTGAGCGTCTTCATGACGTGTGCAACACTCAACTCGAGCCTATAGTGGCTGGTGGTTGGGGCTTCCTTGATCGTTGCCTCGCCGCACGTGGAGTTGGAGTGGTAAGCCTTGTACACCGTGTCTTGTGATCGAGCTGCCTAGCTGACCTGCATTGTCCAAGGGTAAGCGTGGCAAGAAGCTTTTCATCATGGGTGACGACTACGTCTACTTCAGGTCCCGCCAGTGCGTGCGAGAATGCGAGCGCACCACTCCCAACATCGAGAGAGAAGATGAAGGCAAGAGCGAGAGTGAGCATGCGCAAGAGTTTGACCCGAAGCAATACGATTCTGAGGAGAGCGATTTGCGCATTGTTATGTAATTAGTGCAGCTTTTGCTGCCCAATACACTAAATTTGGCGTTACATTTGCATTGGCAGCACGAGCATCAGTATTATGAGGTACTTGTACATGCATGTTTCATGGACTAATGTCCCATAACTCATCGTCTAACAGACAGACCACGCTAAAGACCTTCGTCTCCTATAAAGGAGTGATGGCAGCGATGTTTTCAAGCGTTGCGGTGTGCAGACTGGCAGGCCACGGGAAGAGATGATCTCCCCATCTTAGGTTGCCCCAATGCTGGTCGTCCCGCAGGAGCGTATCCCCAGATGGTTGCCCTATGAGCGATTATTTGTAGGTGGTAACAGACCTACTATAAGGCGTTCTATGACCTTATAGGTGTCTTCCGGCCGTTTGGTGCACTGTCTCTTCTTGCTGCAAGCTAGCTACCTTTTTCGCACAACGTGCTGATAGGTCTGACCCATCATGACTTCAAGTCATGCTGGGATATTGCCAGACGGGGAAGGCGCATAGCTTTTGTTTTGGAAATCATGCCACTCATACAGCCGATCGAGTCAGATGAAACATGCACACGGCGACGAGACATACTGAGTGGAGCACACCTGTCGCGCGCATTGACGATTCGCAGAAGAGCCTTGACAGTCCTTGAATACATAAACAACCAGGAATCATTCCAATCGAATTTTCTTCTTCTTTCCCCTTTACTGTCCAGTGGCAAGCCGCGGGGCCCTGTGCCTCCTGGGCCTCATGCTCTTCAATTCACGACCGATTGATACCATCATTAAGCTCGCCCTTGAACAGCACCCTGGAAAAGTGCTGCCTGTCAACCTGAGCTTGAGTACTCGAAGAGCACTTCAGCATCATCGAGAAGCCACCGACACACAGTTCTCAGTTCCGCCCTGGACACTCCGCCTCCCCTGTTGTGGCACCCAGGCCGCGTCGAGCTTCGAGAACAACCCATGGCGTTCCGCACATTGGGATCATCACCTCCCAAAAGTAGCGTCGAGCCCGTCCGTCTCCGTCACGCAGCTGAAGCTTCGCCATTTGCCCCGCCCGCGCTGTCCAAATACCCTCGCCGCGCAACACCCTCGCAGATACCGCTCCGCCAAGACTGAATCTCAGCCGACGTCGAGACCCCGTCCGTCCGACTCCACTGGAAGACCACGCACGACCTGGAAGAGAGCGCGCAGGCCGACGTCGAGCGGATACTCCGCTTCGTCGGCCGCCGTTCGCTGGAAGATCTCGTGCGGAATCTGGAAGTGGACATATATGACAATGAAAAGTTGGACGTTGACGCGTCCATTCGACTGTCCCGCTGGAAGACGCGCGCACGCCCTGGAAGCGGTTTGTAACCTGATGTTGAGATTCATGCTCCGTCGGGTTCCTTCTGGTAGTGCTCGTGCTGTGCGGTCTGGAAGCAGGGACACCACTAGATACACGCACTCGACAACCCTACAGTGGGTGCTCGAGGACCTAGTGTTCCTCTAATCGAATGTTGACGATGCACCCCTCTGACTCCCGCTGGAAGATGTTTCCGTGCCCTCCCTATCCATGACATGGGATTCATGGGAGGTGAGCACGACCTGGAAACGGTTGCAGTCAGAGAGGAAGATCCTCCGCCCTAGGTCGACAACACTGCGCCTCGGCTGCCTATTCTCAACGGGGGACGTATTGCTGTTTTCACCCACAAAATAGCAGCAGCATGTCTGAGATAGGATAGTGCCAGTCCCGTGACCCCGAGATTTGACGCCGCGCGCCCACGGAAGCTGTTGAGCTCGTCTCTGCCCGCCACTAGTGTCTCTCTGCTACCGCGACTCGAGCTCCTGCATCACTGTGGTTGAGCGTGTGGGAACTGCGAGCATTGAGAGGACTGGTGGTGGGGCTGTTCGGGTTCCACTCGAGTGGTCGACGCGCGTTTGTGTCTCTTGGGGTTGGCGGTGGCTTAAGGATATTGTTGCCTGAAGCTCGTCCCTATGGTTGTTGTAGGATGATTGAAAGTCTGTCTGCCCTTCATAACGCCGATAGTGGGGCATGGGACAGACGAGTAGGAGGTTGAAAGGAATGTCACCCTGTTACGAATCGGTGGCTTATAGCTGCGACATGTGCAGCATTCTTGAATGGCACTGGTCATCAAATGAAAGCTGTATGGAGCATCCTGTGGGCCTATTACTCGTCTTCCCGAAGACAAGACTTATCGAGAGTTCCTGGATCTAGCATAGCTACGAAACCAATATATGCGACAATTCAGTTATCTTCACACATTTTGATGCCTCTGCCAACTCTTGCATTTGACATTCTGCACTCAGAACTGTGCCGTGATCTGTGCGCGGCTAAACGGCTATTGTGCACTGAAACCTACTTCCCTCGAAAGATAATCCACGGAGCTTTATTCATGACACTATTACGCGAGCGTTCAGTATCTCAAAAACTATGCGACTACCGTGATCAAGTGCTCGGGCTGGTGGTGGTGGGGTTAGGGACACCGGACAGCCGAAGTATCGATGCTTAGTCCGCGTCAAGTGCTTGTGAGGAAACGTACATACTGATTCATGCTCTGATCCCAAATAAGAGGCTGTAAAATGTTGGCTTGGTCCCAGACCACTTGGGTAGCCAACGGTCAAGTCGTTGCCAGCATTCTGGTTTTTGTTGTGGGCCAGAGCCTGCGCTAGTCCATTTATGGCACTTACAAAAGACGCAGTTCGAGAGGAAGTAATCGCATCGGCACAAAGTGGAAGACCTGGAACGCAGCGAGCTATCGAAACTGTCGAGTCCTTTGAGGTCTCGGGATAGTGGTACGTTATTAATTTTCAAAGCTATAATGTCCTCTAAGCACCTTCACACAAATCAACCGAGGGTTGTCTCACCAAGTGCACGGAGTCACTCGCTATTTTGGATCCGGAGTGTTCTCTGACCGGAACCTTGAAAGTTTGACTGAAAATAGCACTGAACTGGTATGGTATCTAGGACGCCTCATGTCCTAGCCAGGGTCACCACGATACGCCCAACGGGGTGAATTGTGGAAGATCAAGACTAAGAGACACCGACTCTATCCATTGCCATTCGACCTTTGCGCAAAGGCTACCTAGTCTCAACATGAATCTACGGGCTTATCTCAATTAACAACATATCTGCCAAAGTCCTTAGCCACACGCAGTGACGGTGTTGGCGTCAAGTGTTATGGCAGAGTGGGCGTACAGCCCACCCCCAACAGTAGCCCCAGTCATCACAGCAATGCCACTTCCAGCCAACACATTACCCTGGAAGTCGACGGTGGTGCCAATGGTGGCAGCGGTTCCTGGAACCCAGTAGATGCTACAGGCAGTGGCGCCGCCCGCAAGAATCACCTGAGACCCAGCCGAGACGGTCAAAGCGGTTCCGATCTTGAAGACATATTCGCCGGCTCCCGATAGGAACAGCGAACCCTGTAGGTTGAGGGCACCATTGAAGTTGTAGACGCCTGGAGCGAGGGTAAGTCCCGTGACATCGGCAAGCCCGGCTCGCTCGTCGGTTGTTACCAGGGCTTTCGCCTCGAGGTAGGCCGTGCTGAAATTGGCATTAGCGTTCACGGCAGGCGCGGAGGCTGTGCCCACGTATTGCGTCCCGTTGACAATTCCGGGAGGAAACCCGACGGGTGCTAGAGAAAAAGGCTCTGCTTAGTATTCATGACAAAGGAGTCTCAAGGGAAGCCTCTTACCGGTCCCGGTAGTCCCAAGGTCCCCGTTGAGCACAGTGGCTCCCGTGCTGGAAATTCCAGAAGGTGCAGAAGTAGCGAATTCGATAGCAGTGCCAAGATCTATAATCTATATTACTTAATCAGAATGGGTGGTCAAGTACAATGCAAATCTTTGGTTATGTGGCTATCATACCGCAGCATTGCCCAGGAGAGCGCCTCCAAGGACGACAAGAATGCTGATGGAAGATCTCATGTTGACGATGGAGCTGTCAGAAATTGTGTGGAGTTGAGAAATTACTTTGAAGTGAGAGTGTCCAAGGAGGAATTGTGGACTGATTGCTGCTGGCTAAGTTCATGAAGAGGAGTCTTCTAGAACAATTAGGAAGAGAAAAACAGTGGTCTTTATACATTTTGTTAGAAACTCGTGGGATCCCTTCGCGGCTGATCTCGTTCTCTCCGCATGCTCTTAACAGGAATAGATGTGAACATACGATGCTGATGACAGACTCTGCATGTCAGAGTGATCTAGGACACGGCGTCAGGCTTTTTGTGAGCAGCGCTGGAGATCAAGGAACGCCGTCGAATTTGGCCCCTGTCTCTTGGAATGGCCGATCTGTGCCCTCTTTAAGCAGCCCCTGCCCTCCAGGCCCTCTTCGAGGATCGGTCCGCTCCGAGCATGCACTTGAGCTGGCAGGGGACTTCATCGTTGACTCGGATCCCACCGGATTAGGTTTGCCACAACGCTCCCCAGAATGTCTTCCTCTATTCTCCGAAAGTATAGACTGGGAGTCAGCGCATTTCACAGAACACCAGGCCTCAGTAGCGAGCTTTCAAGACTCGATTCATCTCTGCTAAGTTTGCTGAACTCAGTTAATAGATGTCTATTCCCCTAGGAGCGTTCATTCAAAAGTTCCTCCCTTACGTAGGAAAGTGTTGCACCCATGGTGAGATTCAGCTGCTCGTGTTAGAAGCCGCGCAAGTGTTCTCACGTGCACCCTCTTTGGTGGAAAATGCTACCATCGCATATTTCTTTCTCATGAAGCTAGGTTGTGGGGCGACAGCTGACGCCAGAGACCTCAGCCTGTGCAACACGACTGTGCGCATAATGGCCCCTGCAATATGCGGCTTGACGCCCAGGCCTATGCGCTGTCTCCGTCGTCCACTTAGGAGCGAGACGGACACACATCCACATATCCACAAAAAGCCCGCTTCGGAGAAAGACGTATCATTTTTTTATGGCCTGTTAACGCTGACTAGAACCCATCTGCTTCAAATTGCTTTTGATCTGCGCGGACCCCGTATTGTGACGTAGGCTTGGCCAGTCGGCTCGATGTGGTGCTTCCAGCCGAGAGGCATTCTCTGTGCCAACTTCAGGTAGTCAATCCTGATCTAAGACAAACCATGGCCACTCAAGTGAAATTCAAAGGGATTTTTTGTGAATATTCATCGCTTACACGACAATCAGCCATCTATCTACATGCGAGCACTCGGACGTGCCTGTTATCACTGAGATGGGCCACTCGCACATCTTCCACCACATATACGCTCTGGCGCGGCGCTCATTCCACATATCAGTCAGAGAGTGATGATCCTGAACTCTCGACCCGGCTGTGGGATAATCCATGTTACATTGAGCGGTGCTTGAGATGAGCCAAATAAGGTGCATGTCCGGCGAGGAGCTGCTCTCCAATATCTTCGCATAATACATCACGGTTCCCGAGGTCTGGAATCATTTGGACTTTGTTCACTTAGTCACTTGTACGTTGTCGAGTTGACTACCAACCGAGTAGTGTGTGGTCACCCTGTGTGGAATATGGTCTCGGCAGCCTTGCTTTGATAGCTTTTCAAGCGACGGAGCACAATCCAACGGACTCCAACGGACTTCATACACTTTCGGCTTGTCGTGCAATCAGTACCCTTTAAATAAGAATATCGGGATTCCCAGGATACATGCATGCTGGAAGGTCACACAGTATTTAGACGGTGTGGATGTAGACATTGGTAGTCGAAAGCTGACTAATACGGATGAAATATCTGACTACCATTCAATATTTCGATTAAAGTCTAGGGTAAGTTGGGCTGAGTCATCAAGCTTGTTCAAAACCTCGAGGCCAGTCTTTCACAACACGCCTTGCATTTCTCGACGCCAAAGAATCCCTGAAATGCATTAATCTGCACAAGACTCACGACCATCGAAATTCGATACGCCTTGTCCGACTGCAGGTCTAAGATCGGACACTCGAAAAGGTGCTTTGGCTTCGAGTCGGCTGGAGGCATTTAGCGTCGGCAACAGCCTTATCACGGTCCTCGCGTGCAGAGTCATTTCTCTTCAACACGAGCCCCAGCCACGGTAAGGACTCAAAGGCGTCCGTCTGCAGTATCAGACTCAGCGGCGTCCGCATCAGGTCGTGCTTGATCCAAACACATGTGTAAGTACTCGCGGAGCTCGTTCGGACACGCTGCTGTGCCGCCGGCCATGTCGACTCGCATCGAGTTCGGGAGGCCCAGGGAACAGTCGTGGGGCTTCTTCTCGAATTTGAAGATACCACTGAATATGCACTGGCAAAAGTTTTGGAAATCGTCGCGGCCTGTCCAAGCTCTATCACCCAGGTGGTTGAAGGACTCGTGGACATTGAATTCCAGCTTTCTCATTGTTACTTCGTCAGGTAATGGTCCCAGCTTTGCTCCTGGATCTTGTCAAAATCCCGTGGTCTCTCGGCGCTTGGAGAGTCAGTGCCAGCAGCTTGGTGGTTGCCCAGGTGGGGAAGTCCTCGACCGCTGATCGGGGTGGAGCCGGCATTGCGAATGGGCTCACGAATTGCGCGAGAGGTGATATTCTGAGGCCGAGATCTTGGGCGAGCTCTTTTTGTATTTAAGCAAGCATTAGCAAGATTTATTGGACTCAGTCAATAATGGCTAGTGCTTCATTATCAGATTTGAGGCAACTCCAGAAAGCCGTTCCATACTCTTCGGTTTATCGGTACTCACGCCTCCATCTGCTGTTCATTGAAAATGAATCCCACGCAAGGCGTTCTCTTGTTCCATGTAGGAGTAACAAGCGATAGCAGCCGAGTAAGAATCCACCACGCACGCCAATGCTCCTTCAAGTACATGAGGTAGACACCGCTGAGAAATAAGCACTGCGAGTTGGCCAGGCTTGAGCTCTCCAGCATCTCCAGCATTGGCCCTACTCGTCTTCTCGCCTCGACCGAAAGAAAGTGGACGATGGCGAGCGTACAGAACTGTGTCCTCGTAACCGCCGGTGAAGGAATGCAAAGTGCCAGAGCCACGTGGGCTGGAGATCCCATCCTGGGGCGCAAGCAAGAAGCTGACCATACGGACGAACAAGAAAAGTCAGTCAGCTGAGACGTTTTGTATGATACTAACAATTTCTCTCGACATACCTCGAGAGCTTACCATGCTGCGAATTTCAACACTCCAGTTAAAATCATCTTGGATCACCGTCAATGTGCATTGTGGGATATGAGATGTCCTGAGCACAGGATTGTTGCTGTGGTCTTCGTCTATAAACATTCATGCAGGCATTTGATCAGATTCCAGGTCGTCGAGTACACAACTTATAGCATTTGAAACCCCACGGCTTGTATTCCTGGTCTTAACTTTTGCAGCTTGAATTGCGGCTTGCGTAAGTTTGTTATATCCCATGACTGGTCATACATGAATGTCTCCGACTTTAGCACTTTCCTACATAAGCTAATTGATAAGAATGGTAATACGCTAAAAGTATCTTTCCAATCTCCCATAATATGAAGTTAGAACCGAATATGATAGACTGCAATTGGAAGATCTTACTACTGCTATAGCCGAAGATTGTGTCAATGCCTCTTCCACACGGATCCGATGATGAGCTGAACGTTTGAAATACTACCCAGGTACGGTCGGTGACAGGCAGCCTGGAGAAGGACTGAACACCTTTATTGAAACATATTGCTACAATTTTCTTCTTCACTAGATTGAACTTTAAGTCTAGAATGTAGGACTTAGGCCTGCAAAGGCAGGCTCTTCCAGTCATCACGCCAGTCGACACCGCCCTCCTCTTCTCCAGGCCAGATACGGCGAAAGACTTGCTTCACGTCCGAATCGTTGTTCCTCGCCTTCACCTTATCTGGCCATGAGTTGTACTACGCCGTCCACTTTGCATCGCGCCTGTCCCTCGCCCGCTGGCCCAGTTCCCTCACAACAATCGCATTCCCTTTCCCGTCCTGCTTGCCGCCGCCGCCTCCGCCATCGTCGTCCTTCTTATCTTCGTGCATAACCCGCTCGATCAGCCATGATCGACTCAACTTGGCCACCACTGGCGAGATATGGCTGCTGTTCGAGCCGTTGCCCCAGGAGCCACCCCCAGTGGTCCACAGTTTGAGGACCTGCAGCGGCTTGCCCTCTTTGGCGCGACTGATGGCCGTCCAGATGGACCGTGCGAGCGCCTCATCTACGGCGCATTTAGCAAAAGTCTTGCGCACATAACCCTTTTGCAGGAAATCCAGTGCCCGAAACGGCTCGCGGTCGAAGGCGTCAAAGCTCCTCCGCGTGCTGCTGCTGTCTCGCGTAGCGCGCCAGTCCGAGCAGTCGAGCGTGAGGAAGAGGGACTGCAGGCGCGCCATCTTTCCGAAGCTCTTGTAGATGGCCGCCTCTGCCGCGTCGGACTGGGTGCGCTTGACCGGGATCGCTAGCTGCCGCAGCCCGGGGCACTGCGCTTGGATCTGCAGCACGCACTGCTGGTCGAATGTCATGGGCAGCTCTCGGCGAATGCGGCCGTTGTCCACGCTCGTCATGCCCTCCGACGGCCGAAGGCTGAGCCGTCGCAAGGTGGGCCCGTGTCGGGCTAGGATAGCGTCCAGGATCTTGGGCTCAAGCGCACCAGCTATGGAAAGCTCCTCGAGGGGTTCCAACATCCTGAAGAGGGCTATGGCTTTATCGGCGTATGTGGGTCTGTCTTCCATCATATCGTCGCGGTCTAGACTAATCCGCAGTGCCTTCAACCGAGGCAAGGAGCAATTTTGGACAATCCACTCCATAATCCCCTCGGTCACTCCGCCGTCTCTCATCTCGGTCTCGCTGTACCCTCCGCCAAGGGACAGGTTGCGCAGACAGCGAAAGTCTGTATGTTTGGCCCATTTCTGGATGGTCTCCTCCTCCGACCAATTCACGGCCCCCAGGAGTGACAAGGACGTCAAAGACCCAATGCCACTGCCACTGCCACTGCCACTGCCAGAGCCAAAGCCCGGCAGACTTCGCCATGACCCTCGGGGTCGGCTTCTATCCGACGAGCCAATAGACGGCGAGAGACTCACTACAACAAGCTCTTTCAGGTTTGGCGCAAGACCGGCCACAAGCTCCATCATCGCCTCCTGGTTGAAGTCATCGTAGCCGTCAGAGTCCCGCCAAGCATATCGAAGCTGCACCTTGTGTAAACAAGGGGATGTAGCTAGCGTTATTTCGAAAGGATCAGGAGTATCGGATAAAAGGCTGCGCAGTCGAAAGGTCATATGGTGGAGTTTGCATTGGCGACTCTTGGATAGCGTCGAGAAGAAAGGGTGGAAATTGATTGCGGCATTCGTACTCCAGTGTCATCAGACCTGGTAGGATTTTGATTAAGTCGAAGGCTGGCATCCATGCCAGATCCTCAGGAGGACCTTTCGATGACAGACTCGCCGTGAGAGACATGCCGCCCCGAGGTGCCGAAGACTGGCTCGTCACCCTCCAAGATCTCGTCGACGCCCGTCGATTTTAGCCACTTCATACCGCTGACGTCGTCGTCGTCGTCGTCATCATCACTATCATCATTGTCCGACGTCTCTGACTTACACACTGAGCCAACAGGCCCTTCAGAATCTACATCCAAGCGCAGAAAGCCCTTGAGGCTGAGGCAGCGGACGTGCCGAGCCGAGTCCGTCCGGGATAGAGTCTCGATGAGGGCACCAACGTCACGCTGCAAGACCCCTGGTGTGCAGACAGCGAGATGAATATTGCGGAAAATGGATGGAACAGTAGCGCTGTAGCAAGCATCGCTCGCTAGATTGAGCGCATGGAGGCTTGGGCGATGGGTCTCGTCAAGATGGCTGGCGATCTGCTGTAGTGTCTCTATCGGTGGACTATCTAGTTCGTGCCTGGTGGAAATAGTTACCATGCTTGAATTCGATCGACCACTTTTCACAATGAAAATGAAAGAAAAAGGTAACTGTAGAGCGACGAGTAGAGAGGGCACAAAGCTGGAAAGAAGATGGAGACTTGAAGGTAAGTAGCTGACGTGAAGTGAAGACGGTATGTATATTGTGAACCCGTTTTCTTATGTCGTCTCAGTGTTGGGGTCCATGCAGCTTGACCTTTGAGGCACCGCGGTACTTTTATTTCTAGATTTGTGACCTGTCTCCTGTCCATGGTCACTGTCTGTGCATTGATGATTCCTGCTACACGTGGCAGGCGTTAGCTGCCAGGCGGCCTTTGGGAAAAGGGACCGACCTCCTTCTGGGACCTCAAAAATGAGACTAAAGTTAAATTCATATTTTATTTTGAAATTGAGTTTAGTCATTTACAAGAATCGTTTCGCAAATGAGACGCTAGACCCGGGTTGACCGTAAGCTAATATGTATCGACGCTATCAGAAGTAACATGACGGGTGAGATCTTGAACTTTCCTCTATATCTTCTGCAACAGCAAAGTGGACCTTCACTTCGTGTGACAGGCTGATATTGTTAGGCTTCAGCCCGAAGAATCAGAATCCCGACCTATTTCGGTACAGATTTTACAAAACTCCAAAGGCCAGTGACAGGTGGACTTGGTTTGGAACATAGAAGAAAAGACAAAGAACTAGATCTAGTGCTGGCTCCGATTGTGTAGAGGTTGACTACACCCACAATACAGAACGACTTAGACAATTGAGTCCTTCCGTGATTGCAATATAAGCACTAGGTCTGCTGTTTGGATGTTGAGCTGATGAATAAGTCTATCAGACAGTTACGAACACGGTCTGGCCGGTTTGACATGCCCGTCTGGGTCAGACTCAGCTTAGAGTTTTACGAATTCTGATCTTCCGTTCGGCGGAGTGGTAGCGCCGGCCACGTCCAAATCCCAGATCCACATGCCAGCTCCAAGTGTGCCCAATGTTCGAAAAGATCGCCAGGCTTCGGAGGAGGTCGGCGTCCGGTGGCTTGAAGAGTGTGAGCCACTGTCGCCGGACACCTGGTTTGGAAAGCACATAAGTAGCCGTCCCTTCTCAAGCCCATTTCCCGATTGAAAGCTCTCAATCCTCATCAACACTTTCTTTGTCTTTCCTCGCTCATATCTGTTGATCAGATTTACCTTGTTTGTTTTCCCCCCTCCCATATACCATCTGTTGATCAGATCTCACCATCTATCACATACCCCCGGGCCCCCCTTTTGTTATCTTTCATACTTCTTTGCCATAAGCCCACAGACAACCCCTTCGTAATGCGTTTCTCCAACTTCATCCTTGCCCTGAGCGGAGTCGGCGGCGTGGTCAGCGAGGTGCATGACCCTGCGGCACACCGCCTGGCCCGGGACGTTGCATCCAGCGACAAATTGGTCAACCACCTCGACGCCCACGCCAAGGCTCCCGTGCCTAAGGTGACCACCACGCCTAAGGCTGCCGCCACCACCACCGCCACCAAGGCTGCTCCCGCCACCGCCGCCGCCGCTCCCTCCAGCTCCAAGGCGAGCGCGAGCAGCAGCGCCCCGGCAAGCAGCAGCAGCGCAGCGGCCACGTGCCCGATCAAGCGCTCGCGCATCACAGGCCGCGCGCTCGAGGCGCAGTCGCTCAAGGCCAAGCAAGGTGCCGTCTGGACCGTGTTCGAGCACGAGTGGCTGCTCGCCCGTCTTCATCTGGGACGACAGGGACATCCCATCCGTCTTCCACCTCTTTTGCGGCGCCGAGGCCGTCGAGGCGCCCCAGGCCGCCACCAAGGCCGAGGAGGCTGACCGCAACGAGATCGTGGCCGCAACCGTCGCCGCCGAGAATCAGGCTAGGCTCGATACCATCACCACCGCACTGCAGGCCAAGTTCCCCGGCTTGGACATCACGCCAATGCTGTACGACAGCACGCCCACTGAACGCAAGGCCGATGAGAGGTACAAGTTCAGCGCCAAGGCTGGCAGCAGGACGGTGACCAAGACCAAGGTCCCCCAGTCAGGTTGCTCCAGGCAGACCCAGAAAAAGCTTTAAAAATATTTCTCTAGGGTTTCTTTAGTTGAGTGGTCGGGAAAGTGAAGAGCGGCTGGTTTTACATGGCAATGTCTGCATCGAACTCAGGATTTTTTGTTTGAACGTAAATTATACATAATGGTCATATGCTTAGAATTATGGAAAGTAAGAGAGGGGGAGTTCTGGTTGGGATCTGCTGGCAGATGGTTTATCTTGATATGGGAACAAAATCCTGTTTCCCGAGCTTGGCTCTCCCGTGATGAACAAGTTGACTTTGGCCCCCCTCCCCAGGCACTACTACATTTTCCTGCTTAAACGTCTCCCAACTTGTTTTGTTAGGACATAAGAATATTGAATCTCACAAAAAAATAAAAGCGTGCTGGCTAGTACTCAGCACTGTTTCAGAAGGCTACCAAGTCGAATCGAATATTTGACCCGAGCTAATAGCCGCCAAGATGTGCATAGCGAGACATAAAACTTTCAGTGAGGGGTAGAATCAGCAATGTTTCATTTTCAGACAGTACATACTTACCAAAATGAATCTATGAAATCCAATCGATAGCAAACAAAGCCAGACATCGAGCAATCTTGGAGATCTTGAAACCCACAGGTATACGCATCTGAAAGATTTAAGCCGGATTATATACTACACAATATCTTGTACATATAAACATTCTCGGCCCCGTACAACCTAAGAGGATTCTAGAAACCATTAGCACAACCGAAATATTCCGACTCGACATTAATGCCTTACTCTTAATAACAGGCCTTAAGCGTACCGTATATAGTAATCAGGCGCTCATAAGACACATCCTCTTTATTGGTAATATACATTATATACTATATCTATAATGAAATAGCGTTCCCTTCTAAGCCTTCCATGCCTAACATATTACCCCCCTTAGCCGTCGGGTGCTTCAAAAGCAAGGTCGGCATGGCCTAAAAGGTGGCATAGTTATAAGAGTCAAGTTCGGTGGCATCGTAATCGGATTACCCTACGTCGAATCAATATTAGAATCTGCTATTGCTGGCTAGTCCAAAACCATGATAGGTTGGCTGCTTCTCCATTGGTAGAGGTGAGAAAGAGCACTGGACTGGCAATACAAAAGAAATAGCTCAATTGAATATACACTGCACAATAAAGTCAGACTACGCCTGCACAACATGCCGTATAAGGCGCTGATCATTTAGACCTCGAAACTTATCCATATCTAGCAGTAGCTCGATAGTTCCTTTAGCTCTATCGTTGTATCTAGATAATCACCGGTATAGAGAGTGCTAGACGTCTGTATTATTGGTCAAATACATGTACGGTTGGATTGCGTATAGTATTCTTGTATATTTTTGAACTTTCCTAATCAAGATTAGTGGGGCTAATTTTTTTTTTTTTTTTTTTTTTTTGTTTCATTACTCTTATGCAGCCTTTCGGCTATGAAGAGGCAGCTATCTAGCTACAGAACTAATAAATACAGGGATTTAAGCGACCCGTAGCCGAATCTTTCAGCCAATTACATCCTATAATCCTTATACAAAATCAGTTTTAAGAAAAATTCCGATCTAAAAGAGCAAAACAAATAAGCAGGTAAATAAACAAAAACAAACAACAAAACGAGTATCTAAAGACGTAAGCCTTTATGCTTAATTCCACTTTCATCGATAAATCTTAAAAGACTCTCGATACCTGATTTCGTACAAAATAAAACACAAAGATCCAAGGTTTTCGTAGACTTTAATAAGTCTTTCCGTTGCTCCTTATATAAGGAGCAAAATTTTATTATATAAATGCTGGTTTCTGATTTGCCACACCTGCAAAAGGGGGTAACAGATTTACCAATCATATTCAAATAGTTCGCAAAAGGGCCGATCCCAGTCTTCAGCTGAATATATATAGGCCAAAAGTCTTTTATATCAACAAAAGGTTT
>JAGKQA010000113.1:55169-121344 GCA_022609195.1 Plenodomus libanotidis | reverse complement strand
ATTAAAAATAAAATAAAAAGCTAATATAAATAAATATAGATAGCTAGTATAAGGTATAAGCCTTATATAGGAAGAGCTATAAGTAGGCTTAGCTTTAATATTAGAAACAAACCTGGTATTAATCACTAAAGCTAGGTAGAAGAATTCAATAGGGGTAGTTGTAGTATTGATGCCAGCTGTCTCTCAGGTACAGAAGCTGATTCTTGCGAAAACAAGAATCAAGAGCGAAGTCCAGGCGCATTTCAGGCTTTAAGAAGGTGAATCGCTAGCGCACCCTACAAGTAGTCTTGGCTATAGCCTCTAGGCCGTCGCATTACCCCTGCAGCCGTTGAGTATAACATTTAAAGTATAGCTTTAGGCTTTTCCTTTAAAGCTAGCCGACTTTACTTCTTTTCTTCTTAACTTATCCATCTTTACAAACTCTTTAAACTAAGCATATTATTTATTTGAACGTATATATTACTCTTAACCTACCCAATAATAGTATATAATTATTTTACTTGATAAAAGTAGAAGAAGTCGCTAATTCATTCATAATTATATGCTGTAAAGTATTCCAATCTTCCGAAGGAAATTCACAATTCCTTGGAATGGGCGAAACAGATAGGATGTGTTGTTGATTAGGACAAAACAATAATTGGTCCCGGCAATCTGGTAAATGAAGTGGAGTGGATGTGCAACCCCTGCATGTCAGGTCGCTGCCAGGCCGCTGCTAGAACGCCATTTTGGAGGGTCAGGCGGCCGCTTGCTCATTCAAGAGATGGCCGTATGTGGAAACGTTCGCGCGTATTGATTCCACTCTCCACTTCCTTCACCGCAAACACTCCGGCCACAGTGCCGTACAAATATTGACATGTCATATTCGCTGGGTTCTTTTGACCCACGCATGCACTTCGCGGCCGCGCGCCTAGCGTGACGAAATAAAGATGTACAAGTATTCCCTTAGGCTGGGGCGCCAATTGGTCACAATACGGTCTGCTGTGGGAACGGTGGATTCTTTAGCGAGCATGTAGGCCAAGCTGGCATGACCCGGCTGTGGGCCTCGCAGGCAAGCGTTAGGTATGTATGTGGAGACAAGATGAGAAAATGCCTGAATGCCTCACGATATTGATGGGCTGCCGGCGAAACTTTCGAGAGTCTTGCATAGGATTTTCCCCAGTGTGCTTGATACAAAGCGCACGATAGTGATGCGCG
Organism: Plenodomus libanotidis; assembly: GCA_022609195.1. Lineage (NCBI taxonomy): Eukaryota > Fungi > Ascomycota > Dothideomycetes > Pleosporales > Leptosphaeriaceae > Plenodomus > Plenodomus libanotidis. The sequence continues at coordinate 120,150 of JAGKQA010000113.1, read as the reverse complement.
CGGATCCTGACTCCCTCCCCAGAATATTGTCTCTCTGTGTCTACGTCCTTTTCTGTTTGTTCCCGCTTCCAAATGTTCCAACGCCATAAAAACCATTCGATAAAACCAATCGGCAGAATTCAAGAGGCATCTTTTGCACCGCCCGCCTCGAAGCGCGGCTTTCAACCCTCCGGGCAACCAACTCGAAGTCTCGAGACTCGACACACACAATGCTCCCACAGACCTTGAGAAAAGGCCCAGTAATTTTCCTTGTAACTTTCATCTTTCTACTGCTTGCGACGTTCTCTATTCGACAATATTCCCTACATTCCGACGGACTGCAGATCCAGCAATTCGACCAACAGGAAGCAGCACCAACAAGCGACTCGCCACTGCCACGAAAGATATGGCAAATCTTCTCTACTCCGGCGCATCACTCGGGTGCGCCCCCGAGTTCGTTAGATCCTAATGCTCTCGGCGACACAACCTCGTGGATAGGTCTGAACCCAGGGTATCAGTACGAACTCCTCGGTGGTGATTCAGCCGACGCCTTCGTGATCAAGCACTTCTCTCACGACGCAGAGGTCATCGACACATACTTCACGCTAGAAAATCCAGGTCTGAAGACCGATCTGCTACGTACGTACTGCTGTGCTCCTAGTGCGGGATCCCCTCAAAGACCAAACACCACACACAGGAGCAGGAGCTTGGGAGTGCGGCACTCCAAGTCCTAAGTACAGCGTGAGACTGACACTCTAAAGGTTATCTCGTCCTCTGGATTGAGGGTGGCGTCTACTCGGATCTGGATACCTGGGCTATCAAGCCCGTTGATAAGTGGGTCCCAGAGCACCTGAGAGCCGAGGGGAACATTCGGGCAGTCATTGGGCTCGAGTGGGACCAGCTCGATAACGAGCCATGGCCAGGTTTCGGCGATGAGCCTTCTTACATGACCCATATTGTTCAATTTTGCCAGTGGACGCTGGCTGCCGCACCCGGACATCCTCTGTTCAGAAACGCATACGAGACGTCTATAAGGAGGATTGCGCAGCTGGCTGCTGCTCAACACACCTCGATATCAGATATTGACCCCACTGGGTATGAGGTTGTCACGACTACAGGGCCATCTGCATGGACCGACGTTGTGTTCGAAGAGCTTCAGAAAGTGGATCCGACAATCACTCTGAAAGACTTTTCCAACATGAAAGGCCCGAAGGTCATTGGCGATATCCTGGTATTGACGATAGACGGATTCGGGATGGGTCAGCCCCATTCACATTCAACCTCAGATGGCTCGACACCCGATGCCGCATTAGCGAAGCATGGGTTCCGACACTCCTGGCTACCAAACATACCTAAGCCTTGAATCCACCTCAAGGACCGGGCCGATGACATTTCGAAATTCGGAACCCCTCTCACACTTTGTAGACTTCATAGCGAAATCCAAGAATGAGTACAAATGCTGCTAGAACTTCGCCATGTTTGATCCTCTGAGCGTTATTGGAGCCGCTTCGCGATATCCCAGGCTACTTCTCGCATTGGAAAGGTAGCAATATAGCTAGCGCAGTCGTTGCTTGTGTTCAAATGTTCTAGCTTTGGACATTCTAGAAAACATTGACTGGCTCCTAAGTGCCATTACCATTGAGAGTGTAAGCAAGCTGCTCCATCGTTAGCTATGACATGGATATCTTCGTTTTCCCGTGCGTTGTGCTAGGTACTACTAATGCCGGATTGATGAAGACTGGTCTGTGACGTCTCCTATGATTCGTCTGGAGTGTCGCCCATGGTCGATGTATAGCTTACGCTGAGCGTAGTCTCAGTCTTGATGTCCATAGGACAACGTAGGCAATCCTGCAACATGACGTGGACTGTTCATGGATGCCGTCTTTGTACCGCACATATACTCTAGTGGCATCCTGACCTTGAGCATTTTGTAATGCTGTTAGTTGTTGAGCAACTCGCCCTTTTGCTGAGCCAGGTGCCCTTCAAAAATTTACATGTTAGCGCATGTGCGCAAAGCAAGCACTTCGACGTGGAGATATTTGCGACCTCTGCGTCTTCAGAGCTGACGATGCCCCATGAGACGAGCAGCGTTCCGTAGGATGATAATGGAATGAGCATTGTTATGCTCTAGAAGAGATGATAATGAAGACACAAATGAAAATCTCGTGAAATTATTGTAAAGGTGGATAGTGATAGATAGCTGGTAGAGGGTATGAGCCCTGTATAGGAAGAGCCGCAAGTAGGCTTGGCTTTGAAGCAGGGCTTTAGGTCTCTCCATCCAAGCTAGCCGCCCTTACTTCTTCTCTTCCTAACTCGTCAATCTTCACAAACTCTTTGAATCAGGCATAATGTCTATTTCAACGTATACTTCACCCTTGACCCACCCAAAAGTAAAATAAAATAAAGCGTAGTATATATTATTAATGAAATCACTCACGGTATATACTTACTAATTAGCATATCTACTTTGTTCTCCAAACAGAAAGAAGTTGTTGGTAGCTATTTTAGGTATGGTGTGAAATACCAACCGCTGTTGCCACCAGGGCGACTATGTAGGCACACGTTGCTCTGGGGTTGTTATTACAATACAAAATTGCTAAGATGTGAATTTGGGTCAAAACTTGGTTGTCACACGAGGGACAATAGAAAATTTAGTGCAGTCCGCGGAGGCACAATAAGGCTGTATTGCAAGACAGGTAGGATGACAAACACTTGGCACTGTAACAGCTGCTGTTGGAAAAGGCTGGTAGAGAAAGGCTCTCGAGTTCTCACTGTGCAAGAGAACCATTTGCTCGTTCATAACCTCCTACGCCTGTCAAACATTGCTTCCCCTCTCACTCTGGACGATGGTTCGACCCCATCAGTCTCCGGCTGGGATCATGCCACTCCGGTGCCACGTCGATGAACGGGCGGGGTCCCTTATTGTGTTTATATTTTGGCCGGGCAGGACGAGACTCTCCGTCACGGCCCAAGACTTCCCTCTCCAACCACGTCTCCCGCTGGCGGAACAGTCCCAGACGTATCCTCACCCCACTAAATCTCTTCAACTCGCTGCATATTGCAGCCGCAACATCCATATTGAAATCATACACAAACCGAAACCACGACGTCTCGGTTTCGTCACACGTCATGTGTAAGTCCTCATACAGGGGCTCAGACACGCAGTAAACCATCTGTACAGTAACATGCAATCTCAAGACGTCCGTGTGTGCAGCGAGGAACCTTAGCACCGCGCGCCAGTCGGCCTGGTAGTCGAATGCTGGACGTAAACCACTTTCAGGCCAGAATCGCCCCGCGAACCACCGATGTGCCGGGGCCGGATAACCATATGCGATTGCTGTGCCGCCAGTCTATCCCTCGCACTGCGCTGGTGTCATGGCGAATTCGATGTGCGTCCAGCGGGCGAGCGAGGGTGAGACGGAGGTCGTTGTTGTGGAAGTTGAACTTGATATTTGGGTAGAACGACTCGACGGCGACCTCTTTGTATACTAGGCGGTCGACGAGGAACAGCGCCATGGGTAGGATGCGGCATCGGCAAGAAGCAGTGGCGGAGGCATGCTCGTGTACTTGTGGACAGAGTCTGGACTCCATGTAGTCCCAGTCATAAATGCCTGGGACGAGCTTGCCATCCCAAAGGAGGATTTGTTCGAATTTGACATCGTAGCGCCCGGTCTCGGAAGGTCCCAGGTGAGTAAACTGAAGGATGTGTAGGCGAAGCTCTTTAGGCAAGGAGCGAAAGTTGGAGGGCGAAAATGAGTTTTCTGTCTGGCTCAAGGCAGACACTGGACCGGAAATTGTGTCTTGTGAGAACGACTTGCCAGTGCTACCGTCAACCGGGACAATCATGTCCGGTGCGTAGCCGTATTGTGGGAAAAGAAATGAAGACTAGATTGGCTGGAGTCTACTCTAGTCGTGCACAAACAACCGAAGAAACGTGCTTGTAGTCCAAAGCTGAGTCCAAAGTGTAGGTGATAGATGAAAGCAATTGGAGGGAAAATTAGATCTTGCAATTCGTCGCAGAAGCGAAGGTTGGGTGGTTCTTTCATAACCGGTAAACTCCAGGGGCCCAGCTGAGGACCACCCACATTGGAACGCAGGTACCCTTGAGCCCTAAAAAAGTGCCATGGTCCTCAGTGTGCACCGCTGCGGATCTTGGAGACTGCAGCCCCATTCACAAGTATTGGGACGACTTCGCAATGCCACCTTACTGTTTGCATACGTCAAATGAACTCCTGGGATATGAGATGACAAACCTTATCCCGGGTGTGTTCATTGTCTGCGTACCAATACCTATTAGTCGGTGTTGTGGGCATTTTCCTTTTTGGATGGCCCATGAATGTCTTTTAATTGTAAGTATACTAAATGAGTGACTTGAATCGTGGTTATACTCAAGCTAATGGATTGGATGCTTGATGTCTGTGTGGCGAGTATTCACTGCTTGATTAATATTTAAAACCCAAGCGGTCAAATGTAAACTTACGGATTCCATCAATAACGAGCTTCTCAACTGGTCATGCCCATCGCAGTATACTAACATGCCACTACTAGTAGCTGTGTTCGAGACGGCATTGCTGTGGACCACATTGGAGGTGGACCGCTCATTATTTGTTCTTGTTCCCTAGCACTCACGCCTCTTCTCCCCACTGTCGTTTATTCACGAAGCTGGAATCTGTCGGCTATCACCTGGCCTCAATCGACGGCCAGCAGCCTCCAGCCCGACAATCGCTCTCCTAACCATGATCACAAGCAATCTGACGAATAGAAGTTCACGAACAATCGCCAATGGGGCCAGCTTCTTCCATATGGAGCTGTATGGCGATCCCCAAGTTGAAGGCCACAGATCTTGCAGTCGGGGAGGCACCCACAGTCAGCCTTGGACCGACCACACACCGTCGATGAACACCAAAGTCGATCGAAAACTCGAGGTCGCGTGATTTAGAAATGTGGGTTGGTTCTGCCCTCTACAACTGCTGGAAGGCGCCTGATAGCAACAAGAGCAAACGGGAGTGTATTACTTGTGTAATGAGAAATGAGAATTGGGACATTTCAGCTGGACAAATGCATTTATTGATTGCGACCTGGTTGCAAAGGGCTTTCCCTGCGCCCGGGCACTGTGACGTTTAATCTGGAACTTACTGGGAGTCTCACCGATGGAGGACATAATACAATGATATATCAAAAGTCTGAATCTATTCATCTGCATGCGACCGAGCGTACTTGATACCTAGGTGCCTATGGAACTAGTCACATGTCGTCTCCCTTTTCTATGCATAGAATCTCTAATGACACAGGCAGATGACAGAAGCAATTTTGATGTATATATCACACAGGCTGGATACCTTTGTGCCAACTCGCCTGACGAACAATCACATTTTTGGTGAAAGTGAAAAGGAGCGATCGGTAGCCGGGTCAGGTCTCGAGGAGCGCCGCGAAGCGACTCCGAAGTGTAGAAACTCCGTGCCAGGCTACTGAAGTATTCTTGGAGTTGCCATTTCTGATAAGCCCTTGTCACAGTACAAGACAACCTCACCTGCAAAGTATTGTGGATTCGTATCTTGCCTTTTGCAGGAAGCTCCTGTGTGGAACTGGTGGAGAAGGTTGAAACTAGGCCAGGGTGCATTCATACCCCTTCCACCACAGTACCACAGTAGCGGGCTGACGGATCGAAGAATCGGGACATTTTCCCACTCACATAGGATGCGGGCTTTCTTGTCAAAGCCCTTCTCATCCCGAGTGTGAGCACTCACTCAAAGCCACTTGCCCCACACCATGACATGAGACTGAAGAAGTGATCCATTGGCAGGGAACGCGAAGAGGAGCTGGGCCAGCTACATGCTCAAGACACTCTTCCGATACTGTCTGGCAACCCAATTTCGACACGTCTTGGACGACGACCCTGCAAAGGCCAAGGAGCGGCTGGCGCTCTTCGAGCCGTCAGCTGGGGCCTTTTTCTCTGGTGTGTTGCCCCCTCCCCCTTCCCACAGCTGCAGTCAAGCCAGGCTTGGTGAAGGGGTCTGGCTTCCAGCTGCGCTCTCGTCAACGTCGTCCCCCCTGACATGTCTCGCAAAAAGGTTGTCATCCACTTCCCCGGCGGTGCCTTTGTTATTACCTTTGGCCATGAGATCCAAGGCCGGATCGTGGCAGAGGGTCTGACCAAGCACTTCAAGGCAACCAAAGTTCTATGGGCACAGTACCGTCTCGCAGCCGACGACAAGACATGCTTCCCGGCTGCGGTCCAGGACGCGCTCACCTACTACCACTATGTCATCTCTTTGGGCGTCTTGGGCGTCGATCCCAGAAACATCATTCTCACGGGCGACTCAGCCGGTGGCAACATCGTTCTTGCCTTGCTGCGCTACCTGTAGTCCACCAACAGCTCCTCCGGGAGCAACAGCAACAGCAGCAGCCTCGCCGGACTACCATTGCCCGGGGGCGGCGGCGGCGGCGGCGGCGGCGGCGGTGTGGTGCCCGTGGATAGAGGTCACACAGCACGCTGCCAAAGACTACGAGGCATGCCACAATTCCATGTCCGACATTCTGGATGCCCAATTCTTGTAATGGGGTGCAGACTCGTACCTGGACACGAGTCGCGGTGGCGGGAGGAGCGCGAGAGACGCAGGCTTACACGTCGCCTATGAATCACCCGTTCAAGACGTCCGTGCCGCTCTCTATTCATGCTGGGGCGGCCGAGGCCTTCTGCCAGTCTATTACGACGTTTGCGGAGAGCATATGCAAAAGATTGATGGTAGTCGCATGGGGTTTTGTGCCACGCCGAATGCTCCCCACGATATTTTGACTTGTCACCCTTCGGTCAGCATGACGGGGGAGCTTTTGGCTGTGTTGGATGAAGCCCACGCCATTCTGTAAGGTAACAAGTAGCTCGTCCGAGGACTAGCGATTAACAGCGTGTGCATTTCGGAAGGAATGTAGCGGGTGTATTCGTCTGTCGTATGAATAATGTTGAGTAGAAGTCCCTCTGGTGGCCCAGCCCGGCTGAAATACTTGGTATCAACACGTCGTTTGCATCTGCCTACACGGTCATGATCATTCCAATACAGAACCTACTTCTTTGAATTCTTCTTCTATGTTTTGCAATTAGGGAAAAAGATCTGGACTACATCAATCGTACCCACACCTTCGCTACCTACAGTTCAGCATGTGGCTGTGCCGGCTTGAAATCATCTGGCAGCCTGCACCTCGACCTGTCGCACAAACCGTCACAATTCGCACCACCAAGTAGAGTAATAGTTTCATTTCCATTTTGAAGCTACATGTATCTCACTCCTTGTCCCCTCAGCTAGCCACACGAGCTTCTATCGTTGCCAGTTGTGCAACCCTCAAAACCCCCAGCAAGTGAGTTCGAGTATTAGTCGACACCTGTCCAAACTATCTTTCCCACACAATCAAAATCCATAGCAAGCCAGCCCCATCCATCCATTCATCCATCCCGGTGTTCCGATCCATCCATTTCATCAAATACCGCCCTTTATGGACAACGAAGAATAAACAAATCAGAAGACAACGCCCAACCGATCCATGCGTTCAGATCGTCCATGACCCGGAGTAAAAAAGCACATGCTCACAAAAAACCCAAAAAAAAAAAAAAACGCCTGTTCCCCGTCTGTCCTGTGATTTGACAGTAAGAGACTCTTTCCATGCCCGTGTCTCGTACAATTGTACACCGTCCTCTGATCTTCACTTCCCTCTCTGGTGAAGTGCAAATGTACAGTCTCCGCACACAAAACAACACACAATCGCATACATACCCTCAACTTCTCCTCCTCCTCCTCTTCAGGTCCCCCCTTTCAACCGGCCCATCCTACTGACCAGCCAAAACGCCCGCCGGCCCGATGCCCGCCGACAGACTCGGCACACCCGCGGCAGCAGGCATTACCAGCCCATACGCGCCCGCCGCACTCGCCGCTGCAGTCGTCGTCGATGTACTGCTCGCCGCCTTGGCCATGTTCTCGCGCTCCGCCTTCTCCTGGTCCATGCGCTCGCGCTGCAGCTTCGTGATGCGCGGCTTGCGCACCGTAGCACCGCCGCGCGAGCCAGGTCCACCGCCGCGCGTGCGTGTGGCGCCCTCGCCGCTGGCATCAGCTGAAGCTTTGGCTGCTGCGCCGCCGCGTCCGCCGCGCGAACCGGGCCCGCCGCGAGAGCCGCGGCCGCGTCCGCCTCGTTTGGCTGGTTCGCTATTGATTGAGATGTTAGTAATTGTGTTGCGCAGGGGGTTTGGAAAGTAGAGAACAGAGGGTGAAACGTACGGAATGACAGGCTTGGGTACCTCGGGCACAAGCGGGCCACTGTAGACGAAGAAGCCGTCCTTGACAGCAGCCGCCTGCTCCTCCCACAGCATATCTGTATCGTCGACAAATCCATCGGCCTTGTCATACTCGTCCTCGCGCCAGTTGCGCTTCTTTCTCTGCTTCGGCTTGGGCTGGTTCTCGGGCGAGTCCAGCTGCGACGGGCCCTCGGCACCGCTCGTCATCGGCGCGCCGCCACCGCCCATGCCGCCCATCTCGACGTTCGAGTCGTCGGCGTTATCGTTGTCGTCGCTCTCACCAGCGTCCTCGCTCGCAGGGTCCTCCTCCTCGAGCGCGCGGCCACCCTGCTGCTTCTCGAGCGCGGCCGAGGCAGCCGCAATACGGGCCTTGCGCTCGCGGTCGGCGGCTTGGCGTGGGTGTAGTGCATCCCAGCCGTAGGTCTCCTCGGCGAGGCGCATAAAGTTAATGTACTTGTTGGAGGCGCCGTTGAGGGGGATGTTGATGACGATCGAGGGCGTTTCCTGCTCTTCGCCAGGCGCGGCTTTGCCAAAGTCGAGGATCGAGCGGTTTTCCGAGGTGGATTCTTTGTTGCTGTCCTTCGCGGGGGTGGTGGCCATGCCCGGAAGGGAAGGAATGTCGGGGAGGGCGTTCTTGAGAGAGCTCATCTTGGGCGATGAAGTAGATGACGAGGCGGCCTTCTTCTCTTTGCGGGTCTGTGCTTGTACGGAGGCGACCTTCTTCGAGGGCGCGGGCACGGTCGGCGGAGCCATGGGGCTAGCTTTCGAGGAATCTTTGGTGGGAGCCTGGGACATCAGCGTGGGTATGGCCGCCTTGGGCTCGACGGCTGGGGGCTTGGGCGCGAGGCTGGACAAGCCTGGCATCTCTTTGCGCGTAGGTTGCGAGGGCGATACAGGCACGGACGAGGCTTCCTGGAAGCGAGACTGCGAGGCGAAGGAGGCGTGGCCCGGCGTAGGTGAGACGACGTGCTGGCCCACGGAGGGTGGGTCGACCAGGCTGGATATGCTTGGCGAGGCACTGGCTCGGTTGGGCATCTGGCTGGGTGCGCGAGGTGAAGAGAGGCCTGCAGTGCCGTAGGGATCGCGAGTGACCATGGTCTCGCGGACTGGATCGTAGCTTGAGGACGATCGGACCGGGTCAAAGGCCATTCTGATGGGGGCAGGAGTAGGTGCCTGCATAGGTGTTGGTGACGGCTGGGGTGGGCCATCATCGTTCAACAACGACTTGATGTCCTCGCGCTTTGGCACCTTTGCTGGGTTGGTATTTGCGTGCTGGGAATTGGTGGAGGCAGCAGCCAGTGGCGCGGGCGAGTCGTTTTCTTTGCGCACTGGGTCCGGATTCATCGTCTGATTCTGCTGCTGCTCGCCGAGGACGCCATTGCCAGTTCCGCCGCGAAGAGCATTGCTGCTGTCGGGATCTGGGTCCTGGGTGGCAGCTTTTCGCTTACGCTGGATGGGAGGCGCGTTGGGATCTCTAGGCTTGCGGGGCTTCCTAGCCTTGGGAGCGTCGACAGCAGGTGTGCCGTCTGCGTTGAGCTTGGGCTCCTGGGGCTTGACGGTGCTGCCGGGCTTGCGGCCGGGCTTCTTTCGCGGCAGGCCTTTGGCGGTCAAGGGCACTGCGGGAGGTGGGGGCTGGGGAGGGGCCATGACGCCGAATCGGGGACCACCAGCAGTGTCGACGACAATCTCGTCCATGTCAATGTTGGCACGGCCGAGGTTGAGGTTCTGGTTTGCGGGCGAGGCTGGGTTGCTACCCAAGCTCGCAGGAGGTGACGACAGGGAATTGGGCGAGCTGCTAGAGGCCCGCATGGTGTCTGGTTTCAGGCTCCACCGCGGAGCTCAATGTCCATCCAACAACGGCTTACGGCTTACGGCTTGCTTCGGCGCCGAGGGGCAGGGTCAGGGTCGGGTATTTGGGGGGGGGGGGAAGCCCTGACCGACGGGTACGGATCCCCTGCAAGTGCAAAGTACAGCGTTGTGCTGCTGTACTATGCACAAGATCGGAGGCGGCCGCGAGTGGCTGCCGGCCGATGGTCGTAAGGTGCTGTGTATTATGCAAAGAGAGTGTTGTCGTCGAAGAGTCTGATTCGCACCGAGTGGTTGGATGGTCGTCGGCGGCGGCGGCAGGAGTGCGTTCGTCTCCCGTGCACTTTCCGTTTCAATGGCCGCACACGACGACGCTGTTGATGATCGCTTGGTGTGTCTGGTGTGCTGGCTGACCGGTCCAAGTAGTAAGGAGAAAGAAGAAAGTGATGACACAATGTGAGCCACAGACAATGTTTCTGCAATGGAATACAGAAAGAAGTGCACCACCACAATGAAAGTGAGGTGGATGCGAAGAGACCAACTCTAACAATGTGCAGCGTAGAAGCAGTGCGCAAGTGTTAGTGTCGTGGGGGGTGGGGCCAATTGGTGGGAGAAGGCCCGAAGTGGAGTTTCCCGTTTGGGGCAGGCGTGTCCAAGGTCTGAATAACCTCAAAACCACAAACCGCAGACTGCCGACCGCTGTGGTGATGCGGCAGATGCGCGACGTGGGGCAAACGAGCGGGTAACTGTCGAATTGATCAGCGGGAAACAATTCAGCGAATTGCGCTGGATCCGATGATGACCTTTGCAGGATGCAGAGGGTGTTGCGCGAGGTGTGGTGGATGAAATGGTGCGGAAAACACCAAAAAAGGGCGGGTGGTTGTTGTGGTGGAAAAGGAGAAGACGGACGGGAAATGGCGATGATGGGCGGCGGCCGAGGGTGAGGGTGAGGAAAGGCGAGATTGGAGATGGCTACGTTTTGGCAGGAAATCCCGGGAACATGCGAGAAATAACACTCAGGCAAGGCAAGCGTCAAGCGTCGGAGCCCAGCCAAATGGGAATGCATGGCACTGGGACAGGAGACAGGCACAGCAACAGGAACAGGACAGCAACTGGATCTGGAACATGACACCTCGCAACCAGGGAAATGGCGAAAACCGGGGCTCCAACCACCACTACTACGACTACGGAACTGCATCTGCAACTGCAGACTGCAGGACAAGAGACGCGAGCGAGAGACCAAGCACGGCCAGATGGGGAAAGGGCACGGGGTGGTGCAGGAGGAGGAAGGACGGACGGACAGCCAAAGGGGGAGGCAAGTCTATTAGCCATGAGCCATCGGACCCAGAGAGCCATGCACACAACAGAGTCAAAACCCACCGAGCCATCAGTCCAACTTGTCAAATCACCAAGGGGTGCCAACCGCCAAAAAGAAGGAGCCCCACAAGGGCAGGACGTGGAACTCGGGCATTTGCCTGCACGTGTACTGTGTGTGTCCTTCGGCTGGCAAGGGCTGGTAGCAAATCTGCAAGTGGCAAGCAAAAGGGGGCTCAAGCTCACGCACTACTGTGGGACACTCGCAACTCTTTGGACAAAATGCACAAGGCAAAAAAGTCACCATTGGCTTCTTCTCTGCCAGCCGGAGTGCCGGAGTGACCTGCTTGGAAGCCCCATCGGAATGGAACCCTGCATCCTGCAATGACAAGGGTCGGGCTGCACTAGCAAATCTGGAGGGGATCGAAAGCAGGTGTCAGGGTCTGTCAGCCTTAAGGCCGGCACAGCCTTGCCGACCCGTCTGCGTCCGCATTCGGATGGATCGCTCTTCTGGGCGTACAAAGTCCCTCCCCCTCCAGTTGTGCAATGCTTTGCTATGTGGCCCAGTGGTACGCCGTTTCCTGCAAAGGAGGAACCACGCTGTAGGCAGCCAGGAAGCCTGTCTTGTAATTCAAAACGGCCAAGGTCATGACATGAACTTTGCAGGCTGCGCCACTGTGGCTTTACTATGTGGCTTTACTATGTGGCTAGTTTTCAATGCAGTGCGACAAGGCAGAACGATCGGGGCAGCAGCCAGACTTTTCTCTGGCAGCAGTTGAGAGACAACCTCGGCATAGACGGATCTCCCTATCGCACCGCTTGGACCTCGTCTAGTCAACAAGACTGGCCTTGCGCTGGCTGTGCTTCCACCAGACTTGCGATATGACATGTCCATGCGGACTTACTCGGTGGAGACTCAGCCAGTTGTGATATCGCTCAAGATCAGAACTTTTTCCGTCAGCCAAGTCTTAGTGACGAGCGGTACAAGTATGTCATCTTGGTGGCGGGTAACACTACATATGTTTACCTAGTGAAGGGGTGTGCGCACAAGATGGCACAAAATGGCACAAAATGGCACCAAATGGCACCAAATGTGCCTGTACTCCGTCCAACACTGGTACCCGAGTCATTTCCCTTCCTGGCCCTTTCCACAACACAACAAGAGAATACGCATACAAAAAAGAAATGGACTGTCTCAGACGTCTTGGTGTATCTAGCATACATGATATCAGCTTTGCCATAACCACACACTAATTCACCTGCAAGCTTTTGCTGCCAGGAGGAGTATCACGAGCAAGCACTTCAAGGTGTCCCTTTTTATTAGGCCCACACCCCCGTCACGCAGATCGGCGCTAATGTAGTGTGGGGGTCCCAGGCGCCCAGGCTCCCCGGCTGCCCCCGCTTTTGGCCCCAACTCTAAAAGTTTCCCGCATGGCTCGAGCCAGGATCTAGGCACGGCCCTGCGTCGTCATCTTTTTTTCTAGAAGCCATCGACAGCTTCTTCTACCTTCCACCCTTGGTGTCACCATCTCCCTTCGCCACCCACACTGCAAGACTTGACACCCTCACCACACACCTATCTCTGAGTTCCTGCCACTATGGACTTCCTTGCTGACATCAAAGAGAAGGAGGTCGGCACAGTGCAGGCCCCCGCCTTCCCCCAGCCCATGGCAAACGGCTTCCCCGAACACAAGAAGCGAACCAGAACCTCAGCCTTCAAGCAAAAGCTGCAGAGCGCAAACAGCATGCCCTCGACCGCCCCGAATCCCGCAAAGTCGCAACAGCCTTCCGCGACCCCGCCAGCTCGATCAGCTGCCTCCGGCGAATCGCTCGAGAAACAGGCAATCGCCGACGAAGTCAACAGCCTGCTGGCGTCCATGTCAGCAGAGGAGATCGACGAGTCGCGGCGCGAGCTGCTCGAGACCATGAAGCCTTCCATCCTCGAGATGCTGCTGAGGCGTTCCAACATCGACAACGCGCACTCGTCCGCCTCGGTATTCGACGAGCCGCCCGAGGCAATGCCCGAGCACGCCGCGAGTGAAGACGCGCCAGCCATCGCGGAAGCCGACACAACCGCAACATGTCCTCCAACCAAGACACCGAAAGCTCGCAAGACCGTCCGCTTCGACCAAGACGCCGCACCCTCCGAGCCACCCACAGACCTCTTCGACGCCGCCTCCCAGCCACCGCCCAAACCCACCGACGCAGCCTTCGCCGCCAACACAACGCACTTTCCCCAACCCAAGTCCCTCCCCGACCTCGACCCCTCCGACCCAGACTTCCTCTCCACCCTCCACGAAAAGTACTTCCCCACCCTCCCCGCCGACCCCTCCAAACTCGCCTGGATGGCACCCCTCCCCACGCCGCACTCCACCGCGGACCGCGAATCGCCCTACTACCCGGGCCAAGACACGCTCTCCATCGCCGCGCTGCGCTTCGACTTCAAGGGGCGCATCCTGGCGCCCGCGCGCAGCCGCAACATCCCCGTCACGGCGGGGCTGCACCACCACGGCGAGGCGCCCGAGGCGGCCGGGTACACGGTCGCGGAGCTGGCGCGGCTGGCGCGGAGCGCGGTGCCGGCGCAGCGGTGCGTTGCGTTCCAGACGCTGGGAAGGTTGTTATTTCGGCTGGGCGAGGGGGAGTGGGGTGGTGGTGATGCGGTGGTTGCCAAGGGGATCTGGCGGTGTTGTCAGGAGAATCGGGTGATGGACAGTCTGCTGGAGGCGGCCGAGGTGGAGGAGGGGAGTGGCCATCGGGGGAGCCGGGCGTATGCTATGGAGGCGGTGTGGCTGTTTGAGAAGGGTGGGTGGAGGGAGAAGTTCCAGGGGCGGTAGGTGAGATGGCTGGCGGGGAGCATGGCTGATCATGCAAGACAAGGAGGAGCAAACGAGTGGCGTTGGGTATTGAGGTCATCGTGATTCAAGCCGGAGACCTTGTGTGAAACTCACGAGTCCCTGTGAGAGAGGCAAGACACTGGGCCCAACGCATCCAATCCAATCCAATCCTTGCTGCACTACAAAACTCATTACGTGAAGAGCAAAAACACGACATTTGGGTTGCCTCTTTTGGCGCGATAAACTGAAAGAAGCTGGTGTTCACGCGCCGCGCAGTTGGAAATCCAGATCTCTCCTCTGTCCGGCCGAGCACTGCGTCGAGCACTTGCATCGAGTCAGCTTGTGCTGCCACGCCGCTCCCCGAGAATGAGCTCCAGTCCACAGACGCACCGGAGCATGATGGTGAAAGTGCCACCGCAAGTACACCAGTCGAGCAGCGAAAAGCTTCCAGCGGCATAGACCAGCTATCTGCAACAACTGCCCAAGATTCGCAACATCGCCGCACAGCTTGATCTTGCTCTGGTATCAATACGCTCTCTCCGCGCACTTTCAAAGGCCGTCAGGCACCAAGGAGGCCTTTGGCTTTATAAGAAGGCTCTGCAAGCCCTACCTGCCTCTGAGATACCTAGACGATACACATAATATGGTCTCTTTAATCACTTTCTTCCACAAGCCTCCCATACACGATGAACCACCATGGTTTTGAAGCTCGTCGACTTCTGCTCGCTCTTGGCTCTGGATCAAATGGGGAGCCGTACTCCCGGCAGGGTGATTGGGCGATCCGATATCATCGCGTGCGTCTTCGTTCCATCCAGTATCATGCAAACCTCTCCATATGAATGCAAAAGATGATAGTGCGGGGTGAGCACACCTCAGTCTGAACCGCACCAACGCATCGATGCAGCTATCGCTTTTCACGGCCCGAGGCGCGACCCGGATCCTCAAGAGAATCATATCGGGAGACCCGTCGTGGCGGCCTGTCTGGGTTCGACCTCTTGATCAAGAGCAAGAACGCCCCCACGAACCCGCTGAGTGAAAAGGACAGCGACAAGTGACAAGCAGCCTCCATGACGGACTAGCAAGCCAGGTGCCCGTGAGGATGTGACGCTCGATGGTTTGCGGAGAAAACACAGCCTTCGAGACCGGTGTCCGACGACTACAGCTTTCATTTCCCTGACCGCTGCGGTCAATGAGCGACGCATGGCATGGAGGCAGAGGGGGCTCGGTGCCGGTCTGCCCATGTACAGTATGTCTCCCTTGGCTCCGTCCACTGTGCGTTTTGCAGCTCGCCCCAAAGTCATGACCTTGAAAGCATTGGACTGTGAGATGGGTAGCTGTGAGACGAGCTTTCGGCTGCAGTATAGTCACGAATCCACCAATTAGACTGGTAGGTATTCTCGAGAGAGAGGTCTAGTTGTACCGTGTCGCTACCAATGTGAGAACGGAGAAAGGAACCGTGAGCGGGCATGTAATGTGGACCGAGACAGACTCTTGGTGAGAGGTCCTGCGTGCGTTCGTATCGATGGACCATGTTGCGTGCTTGAACGACCAGCTATGCGTGGTCCTGGTCGTGCTCTGAACAGGAGCGTGGCGACCGGCGCGGGAGGCGTGGTCGGGTTTTCAGGACACGCATCGGCACTTCTAGAGCACATATGCTTCCGTGACACAGTCTTGAAATAGATGGTATGGCACTAGACTGAGATGACAGGCCTTGAAGCGCCGCGCGCCAGGACGGACGATGGCTTCTGATGGTATGGACCCGATGTGGCTGCTGAGAACCACAATGCCCATGCAAGTCACACCAACCACTCCGGTGCCAATGTGCCTCTGGCGGGACGAAATGGTTTCAAGTTGAAAGCAAAAGTAAGAATGGTATTCAAGGAGGCCCTGTAGGCATGTCTAATGAATCGACATGATAATATAAACACTGCGTTGCACAACTCTTCCACCCTCTCTGCTTAATTGTATTTCCTGACCCATTAGCCGCATCGCTGATATTCCGCTAAACTCTACTCAATGGGGATTAATAGCATGTTCGTGACAATGTGTTGTAAAGACGGCACATTCCATCTTTTCGTTCCAAAATCCCTCGCCGTGCCATCAAGTTCCAACTCATGCATCCCTAGTCCGTACGATCAATTCGCGCTTTGAACGAGCTCTCAAAAAATAAATTCCCAGTCATCATCAATCTCCGGCTTATTGTCGGCATCCTCTGGACTTGCCAAGAGCCATTCGCCATCCTCGTCGTCGTCAGCTCCATCAGCACCGGCAGCTTGAACGTGCTTGGTGTGTTTGACGGCTTTGGTTTCTGGTTTCTTGCACTCAAGTTCCCCGGGAAGTTCAGATCTGGCCGAAGTCTCCTTCCTCTTGAATGTCCAATGCCAGGCGCTTTCGACGCGCTCGTTCAAAGGGGCGATGACGCGAGACCGGTTATAGTACGGCTCGTCGCCAGGCTTAATCTGGTCAAGAAATATGCCCACTTTCTCATTGTAGTTCTTGAGAATGCGTAATGAATCTTCTTGTACAAGGGCAGTCACCTGGTCCCTGAGGACCTTCTTGCATCTGTAGTAGTAACGCTCGTAGTCATGGTGACCTCTCTGAATGAATCTGTACCACTCATCGTTGCCTGGGACGGCAATACGCGTGCCCATGTCTCTTAGGCGCAGGAGGACCCTATCAACGATCAGCGCATGAGCAGCGTGTTGGATTGATTTGGCATTCTCAGACACACCGAAGCGCTGAGTTAGCGTCGTAATAAAAGTATTGCACACCCAAGTACAAACACAGCTCTCGTCGGAAGACTGCTAAATGATGATGTTTGGCGATTTTGGCTTCGGCAATCACCATTCGGTCTTGTTGGACGTCAATGAGATCCAAAGACAACTTGTGCGCGCGTTGCAATTGTGCCGGTTCCGCCTGTTGAAAGCTATGTGTAACCAACAACAAGCCATTAAGCTGTTCCCGAAGACCGTTGATTTGCACGGTGAGAGCGCGGAGATGCTCCATGGGCAAAATGTCATTGGTAGTGTTGTCCGCAGGACCGGGTGTGATCGCTTTGTCATCGATCCGGGCTTCGATGTGAGGAAAGTCTTCCTAGAAATCCGGGGGCGGCTGGATCATGACAGCTGGAGGAGATCCAGGTGGGGTGGTGTTCTTGGGAGGCATCTTGCAGTATGAACGTGCGAAGAATGGCTGGTGTTTAGACGGATGTTGTTGAAGAAGAGAAATCGAGCTGAGGACGCGAATGGTAGAGAAGTAAACACAGCGAAGTCGTAACAGGCTGTAATTCGAGGAAGGTGTGACAGACACACAATTGCGCTGGTAAAGCAGTCGCAACCGGACAACGCCTTGGGGATACTGAATTCTGGGCTCATTCTCTTTAGAATGATACTTCTTGGATCAACTACCCTCGGCATAATTACCTGTAGAACACTAGCCCATACCTTTTACTACTTGACAAACATCAGATTCGGTGAGAAGATTCGACGTGCAATTTGCCGTCGAGACTCTGGGCGGAGACGCACGCACATACTAGTCTGCAGAAGGGCAGCAGGTCACCAGCCTGGGAATCAAAGCCATGCCTCAGCATCGGGTGTCCTCAGCGTCAATGGCCTGCAATACCTTGAGTGAAAATCCTATTAGCCCTTCAGCGCGGTGCGTCTCAGGGGCCGGAGTGCATTTAGTCCAGGAGGCCTGTGAATTTGCGAAACCTTTCTTAATCTCACCGGCCTGCCCCTGAGCAGCCAGCCGCAGCAGCCTGGGCGAAACCTGCGAGACGGTCTAACCATACACAGAGGCGAGATCAATTTCTCACTTATCAAACACACGTGAAGGAAGATCGACGCATGTTGTAATCACTTCATCTATCCCATTGGTAGCATACACATCTCAAAATAAAACAGCACCGACTGCGGCAGCAGGAATAAGTAGAAGGAGAAAACAAAGCCAAAATATTCGTCTGATCCGAGCGAGGACATTATTTGCCCTTGCTGAAGTAGGGTGAAGACATCTCGTGCGATTCATCCCCGTCGCCTCCCCTTGCTTAGTCCCATGCATGACTCCATCCGCGCCCAGCTACCTCCCAATGAGGGGGCAAAGCACCACTTCCTCAGGCAATGAAGAAGCCCCTTGAATATAGAATCGGAAATGAAGAAAACCAAAACCCGCAGCCGCACACGCATCCCTTCCCTGCCTCTGCCCCTTCGTCACCTAGCAGGCAGACCAGAGGCCACCGGTCCAGCCGAAGCAGCACAGGGCCACCATTAACCATGTTGTGTTTTAACGACAATTGTGAATAGAATTGATGACCTCGTTGGCAATCATCTTCAGTAATCCGACGCGCGCTGTGAGTTCGCTTGAGTGTGTGCATTGCGCACTTGAAAGTTTGATTAGGGGTATCTCTGATAAGGGTGTTGTGTAGATGTTGTACGAGGAATTTAGAGCTCGATTTGTGAGGTTGAGAGTTGACAGTGTAGTGAAGATGTGAGCGGCCCAAGGTGATGCGGTGACCGCTCCGAGTAGGCAGTATATGTGTTGCTGGTCGAGCTCGCTGGCTCCTACATACTATGCATGCGTGTACGCGCGACGCAAAAGTGGTGTCATGTCTCCGATCGGTATATATACGCCGGCTCCGAAACACCTCCAGACCAGATATGCAAATCGTGTGATGCGAGACCATAGAAGGTCAATCATGTGTTCAAAATCGGGTTGAACAATCCTGTATCGGTGCTTGTCGTCTACCACCCCTTCTTTCGCGCGAAACGCTTGTTCAGGAGGGTCAAAACCTTTGGCACGTTGAATTGCACGTATTCGAGGTCCAGCTCATCCTGGCCATCCTTCTGCATCTCGAGCAGGTCGTCGAGCTTCAAATCAAGCTCCAAGAGACCGCGATTGCGTCCTAGACAAGTCGTTAGCTCCGTGCCGTCATTAGTCGGTCTGAAGTCATGGTCGAAATTACCCTTGTAGTGTAGTGAGATGACGAAAGTCCCCGGTAGCGGGCTCGTGAAGTTGAAGTAGATGTTAGCTCTCCTGTTGTCCGGCACGTTGCTCTTCTGGATGACGCCCTCCTTTTCAAGTTGCTGGTGAGTAAACTTGTAAGGCCCAAGAATCTGCTGCTTCTGCTGCTTGCGCCTCGTTCCCTCGCTTTGGCTACGCACGTTGTGCAGGTAACTCTTGTAAGTCTCCAGCTGGCCGACCAAGTATGTGTTGTGGTCGCGGATCGTCTTGTACACCTCCTCTAGCTTGGTCGTCTCGACGACAACGACTTCCTTGAGTGAACCTAGGTGCTGCAGCTCCTGCTCGACTTCGTCACGGAGCAAGCCGAACTGATCTGATTTATCGATCACTCTGAGTTCCTGCAGTTGACTCAACAGCTCCATAGCACGGATACCTTTGCGGACCATAACCGCATCGTTTCGGGACGTGGCTGCCGCGTCAGCAATGCGCTCCAGTCTGAGTGGCCTTCTAGACACTGAGCTGTTCTGTGGAATCGATCGCATAATCTGCACAAACACGGACTTGGCCTCCATGAAGTAGACTTCCTCTTGTGTGATATCGAGAGCAGCCGTTAGATCGTCAATCGCCGTTTCCCACCGACTGAACAAAGGCAAGTTGATCACCCTATTCTCCTTCCTAGGCACTTGTGGTGGGGACGCTCCGAGTTCGTTGATGATAATGGAGAGATGTGCGTTATCGTCTTTGCAGAGCTCGCTCTTGTGTTTGTCGATCAGGCCGTGCATGGCGTAAATCTCGTTCAACGTGATGGACAGCTCTAGGTCCTTCTTCGACAGGGCTACATAGTTGTCCATCTCAAGGCTTTCGTAGAAGTCCTGCACCTCGCACAGGTCCAGCATGAACTTGTTGACTCGGTCCTTGTTCGCCTGCACGAATGGCTGCAGCTTCGCCATGTAGGGTTCCTTCGCATAGGACGGCTTGTTGGCCAAATTCTGCAACATCTTGGCGATAAGTGTTAGTGTTCGCCTTGGCTTCTCGGCTGGCGTGCCGTCAATCAACATGTACGACTTTGGCGTAACAATGGCGGGATTGATGAAGCGCAGGAAAAAAAACCCACCGATCAGCGTGCAAATGACCTGATCGTTGGCGTCCGGATACTTCCGCTTCGTCAAACTTCGAATTTGCTTGCAAATCCACCTGATGCCGTATGGTGCCTCGTCCAGGCCGTCGATAATCGTCTGCAAGAAGCCATTCGCGATTTCGATCAGCATCGTCAATCTTGGCTCAATGATCGCCTGTACCTGTGCGTTTTCAGCCGCCTGCTCAGCCGTCACACCCTTGGGCAGCGACGGAGGCAGAGTCCCAGTGTCCTGCTCGATTTGCTCGATCATGCGTTCGTAGACCTTCAGAGGGTTGATCTCCAGGTCCAGATCTTGAAGCTCAATCAACCTATTGATCCTATCCGCGAGCACTGTCTTCAAGAAGCTTTGTCCGGGTCCTCGTCGTGTGTAGGTGGTCATCATTCGCGAGACGGGGGTGTTTGCTCGAAGCAAGGAAGAGTATTCAGGCGTGTTGTCGAATTGGTATGTCAAGACGGACTGAAGTCACAAATTAGCAAGAAGCGCCATGTAGACTGGCTAAGAGTTTGAGCGTACCTGGAACATGGTGAGCAGAAGATGCTCTTCACGGCTCTCGTACTGGTTTCCATATATAGTGAACATGACAGTCTGCAGGAGAGAGTCGATCTCGGCCATGGTCACAAGCCGCGACAGGTGCGCGATGTGCCTGGGCTCGGACTGCAGCAGGAACAGCAGGTTACCATATCTTTGTGTCTTTTCATCGTTCGGGAAAACACCCTCTTGTATGTCGGTCGCGTCTTCGAGATGACTTGCTACTTCGTTTTGCTGCAAACATGTCAGCGGGTTCACTTCTGTGTGGTTCTGCTTTTTCTCACCTCCTCAAGCGCCATGCGGTTCTGGATCAACAGCGCGATTCGAGAGTCCAGGTATCGCACGTCCTTCTCCAGTACGAAGTTCTTCTTCGATTGTGACGAAATCTTGGATTTGAGGTCTCGGAGGATTTTTTGCGCTGTACATAAGTAGCGTGAGCAGTTGTTTCAGAAACGCGGCGCTCAGAAGCACAAACCTTTAGCCAATTCATCTTCTATCTCCAAGTCGGTTTCCTGCGCTGACATGGACATGTACAGGGCGGACATGGAGTACCGCTTTGATTGACGGGCGGAATTGGAGCCATTGTACGAGGACATGGTGTTCTGGCGGGAGAGGGGTTGCTGGTAGGACGAAGCGGAGGACGTAGACGTCCGCGTGGGTGTTTGCAACATGATGGAAGACATGAGGGTTGTGCTTGTTTGTTGATTGTGTTCGATTTCGATCGAAATCGAAGGATGGAGTCTTCGAGCTCAGAACACCCGGAACCAAGAGGTATGTGACCTCGAGGTTGCTGGAATGCGGTGAGTCCGACACAATGCGGGTGAACCGAACCAAGCTCGCCTCGAGCGCTGGCGGGAATTGAGCAATGTCTCGCAAAGGTCTCGTGGCACAATTAAACGGCGCGGCTGTGTGCAGTACGCGCTCCTGCGTCAGGGAATCCCAGTGTGTCGTGTGAATATCGCAATTGATCGGAACCAATTGTACCGGTGGAATGGAGGCTCGCGATAACAACCGGTGGCCGTTGTGTGAATTAACGCAGGACCTGCGGGCAACAGTCTCGACGGTCGGGTTGGACAAAGGGCTGTTGGCGCCGTGGAGTAGGGGTAGGTGGTACGGTCGATGATGGTCGCACGAGATGGACGGGAGGATTGTTTCGTCGAGGATGGTGTGCGGAGAGGTTGCAGGAGGATTGTTGATGTTTGTTGTCAGGGACTGCGAGATGATGCGGATGCGAGAATAGAACGCGCGCTTGCGGTTGAGGGATCCGGGTCGGCCAGCGAAGAGACCGTGTGGGCGTTTCCAAGGTTGGTTTGGACCTGGAGGGGGGCCGCGGGCCCTGAGTTGAGGAACAAAGAGCGAAAAGCGGGAACGCTGTCAGAACAGGACAAGGCAGGTTGCCAATGCGAAGTCGGTAGCGCTCAAGCGAGACGGATTTTGGCTGGGAATGTGTCGATAGTCGCCGGGGCTAATTGCTCGATTGAGGGCGCGAGTTTGGAAGCCAGCCAAAGTGGATACTCGATTTGAAGGTGATGATGTCGTCGGCCAAGGACAGATGTAGATGTGGTGGATCGCGAGGGAAGAGATCACAGGCAGCATACCAGGACGATTCAGAGGGCTTGACGGACCAGGCGAGGGGCGAGTGGGAGTGGTTCTAAGTTGCGAGAGGAGTAGAAAAAGGTAATCGGGTAGTGGGAACGAGTGGAGGTGAGTCGTCGCGTTCTATTCTCCGGTCCTAGTCAAGATCAAGGTCAAGGTCAAGGTTAAAGTCAAGGACAGTCAACTTTCAAAGTTCAAAGGTCACATTCAGGCCAGGAACACAAGCAACCAAGCACCCAAGGGCAGCTTTGAACAAGGAAGGTACGGAAGTGAAGTGGGGAGGGGGGACTGCGAGGGGGAGTGCTCAAGGGCTGGAGGCTGCTGCCGGCAATTCTACCATGGAAAGCCCAGGCCACGCTCCAGGGCGCCCACTCCTGCCTTCTCGGTGCGTCAAGTGGCGCTCCCCCAAAACGGCTAGCGCGCCAGCCAGGGGTTCAATGACCTGCCACTGGCTCGGGTGGTTCTGCAAGACCGCACCGCCGCAGACCTGCAGGCACCGCAAGACTTATTCGCGTTTCAGATCTCGAAAGGCGGCCGGTTGGACGATTGGACGACCACACAGCCCACTGGCGCCAAAGCCAAAATAATAGAAAGAAGGCCCGTACTCATCGAGGTTCGCATGAAGTGCGCGGAACGGGAGGCAGTGTTTATGAGGCTTGAAACATCGTTCTCTATTGTGTGGCTGTTCGCAGTTTCCCTCCAAGAGATTTGACCTCTTGCTACCAACTCAACTACTACTTAGTGCCTGGGCCGCTGGGTAACCGTCTGAAAAGTGAGGAATAACAGTAGATCCCCTCGTATACATCCAGGTCATGAAGCTGACAGCCGCTCAGTCACTTCTCTGACAGCTTGTATCACGTCCAGCTTCTTATAACAGGCCCGTCACCCGTCATCACAGTCACATCTCGCATATCAAACACAACCAACCGATAATTTTTTACTCGCACCAGGGGGCCGGGCGCAAGCCACGCGCAGCCTTCTAGAAGGCTGGGAAGTCAGGTAATCTCCTAGACAACCAAAACCAGGGAGTATCCACGTTTCTTCGCGATGGCTCCCGAGGTCCAAGGTCGGCCGAGGCGGATTAGTCTTGATAGCGGCCGCACCAGCCCGCTTTGGCATGCCACGAAGCTAGAATAGGCACGCAGCCTAGCATCCATTACCACTAGATTGAACCGGTCTCCACGGTCATCCGGAAGAGTCGGTCTGCCGTTCAAGCGCAACAAACTTCCAGATCAGAACGTAGTGTGGAAGGCATCCACGTCCGCGAAAGAACAGACAAGCGTCGTCGCGCATGCATCTGTCACCGTCACCCTGCTGCAATCTGCGCAAGTGGCAGGTCGTCGCGTCGTCAGTCTAACGCGTACTCCGTCCTTACCCAGGCCCCAGGCCCCAGGCAGCCAGGTAAGTTTGCCAAAACCCTCCGAAGAGAGATTTTGCCCGGTGATCGCCATCTTATCTTAGAATCAAATCCCGCCGCGGCTCTACGCTATCAATGATCACGGATATTCTGCATGCAGATCGTCACCTTGCCCAAACACAAAAATCCGGCCCCCCCAATGTCTGGTTTCTGAGGTTCTGCCGGCCACGTGACCATGATAGTCGTGATGACCGTGTTTCAGGGGTTTGCTATGGTGGTGGCGTGCAGCGCATTTTGACTGGTTCTGCCCGAGACCCCAACCAGGAACGCCCGCCTTGGGGCTCCGTGGCATCGTGGTCTTGGTCAACGCCGATTGGACTGCGTTATCGTTACTGGATTTTTTTCAGATTGGGCTGGAATTTTGTCCAGAAGCGGCCCTGTGCGCGGCGAAGTGTGGCGTGGCGAACATGCAAGTGTTTCAAAAAGTTTGCGCTTGGCAAGGGACATGCCGGACGTGTCTGGACGGCGAGGCGGCGTGGGAGACGATATGAGTTGTGATAGCTTCCGTTGATTGCCATCTACTGTGATAGTTTGCCTGTCAACGTGGTATTCGTGAAGGGACTGCAACATGTCAAAGACTTCGTACTTTGGGCCATTGCAACATTGCTATCTGCACGTCTCATGTTGAAAGCCAGCCTCAGCAGCAGGTTTGGCAAGTAGTAACAGCAAATCATGATGTTCTGCATGCTTTCGATGGATTCATAGACCCGCTGACGTGGCGCTGTGCGATAGATGCTCAGCATACTTTTCTCTCTACACCCGCCGAGCTGCCCTACAACGCAGCGTCCACCGCTTCTCAGCGCAATGTCTGAGGTCATGAGAGGCGTCTTCGGTAATGACCTGTCGATAGCACCGCCCGGCCCATCGAGCGCCTCTTTATACCCGTCTATACTAGAATGTGCGCCCCTCTGATCTAAATTCAGACCCCACAAAACAAGTCCGGCACTTGCGGTCCTGTAATCACGTAGGACCTGAGGATACAATTGGGCCGGATGCCACGACGGTCGTGCTGTCATTTGACGGCGCGGGAATCGTGGGCCGTAATTGGCGATCGGGACTTCAGATTCAACGCATATAGACGGCGTATGCGAACTTACCGCAGACGAGCTCGCGGGACGAGATTGAGGCGTTGGCAAGGGAAACCAACGGTTGGTGCCTTCGAGTCCAGCTCTGGCTGTGCCTCGTGAGGAGAATTTTGAGGCTGACTAGCCAGCGAACATGTCTCTAGGTGAATGGTAGGATAGTTGAACTATCCTGGGCCCCGCTGGCTCTTGATATTCGCATGTATCGATGCGTGTGTGATATTTTCAGGCCGGGAGGATCACTCATCGATAGCACTGGGAGCAAAATGCCGCTTTGCTCTGGCAGTAGGCACGACGAATGATTGCCTTCTCGCTCAGCTGATCGCAGACTATCGCAGATATCCATGCGCTTTTTGCCGTACGTGTGAACCAGAACATACATTTTCAGAAAGCTCCTGAGTCTCATCAACTCCGATAAATCCTACTTATGCAGACATCTCATCGACCCACATACCCACATAGCGGGCCTCCATATCAAGTTGCCCCTTCAAAAAGATAGGCCTGCCCCTGCACTAGCCCGGGGTCCAGGGGTCCCTGCAGCGCGCCAAAGCGCAGGGTAGATCTGCTAGCCGCGTCGGGCAATTTCCTAAAGGCGGGGGCCAACCAAAAGCGACTGCCGTTTCGTGCCTGGCTCAGATCCATCTCGGGGTCCCGGACATTTGCAACCTAATTTTTCAACAGCGACATTGCTGACGACGCGCGCGGTAGAACATGATTAGGAAAATTCATGGGAGAGTGGAGCCGAAAGAGCTGTGAATGCAAGAAAAAGAGTATTCGAAGGGATCGCGGCCCGGACGTCATTACGGAGACCAGGCGTTACGTTTGGGTGCGTGCATACCCTTGACTGATGTGCACTGGGTAAGGCACCACGGCGTCTTCCGTGAATCCTCGGGTGGTGTGCGCTTGCAAAGCGGCCCCGCTTGACAACCTCTCAACCCACGGGCTCGGAGGGTGACCAAGGCTTTTTTGCATTCCAAGGTGCATGGCTCCTGCCGCTGTCCCGCTGGTCTTCTCGCTAGAGTTCAAGCATTTCGGCACGCCCAGCAAGCTGACAGGCCGTCTCTCTATGCGCAGGCCGTCCAGCTACCAGGTCTCAGTATAAAAGCACTAATGCACAACTTGCCGAAGGCCCACTGTCCTTTCGGCTCCGATTTGTCGATCATCGTACAAGGCTGTAACTCACGCCGAGCAAGGCTGAGCACTTGCCACTCTCGCAGCCAAAGGCAGCGCGTGCTGAGGGCATCTCGACTTGACCGCACTCATCTGCCTTGTGCCTGGGAAGTTCCGCCCAAGCTTCGAAGCGGTGAGCTCCAGGGCTTGATCGACCCGCTGGCGGCGTTTGCGTGTCTTGAACGGCGAGTGCATGCACAAGATAATGACTCGCCGACCGCTCGATGATGATCTCCAGATATCCATCTATCGCGTCATTGCTAACTCGAAAGACAATCTCCAGCCTCATGGGCGACCGCAGGCCTGGCGGCGTCGCCGCCTGGATTCGGAATAATCTTTCGATCCGGGCTGAACACTTCACCCACTGCACGTTGGCTTAGTTTATGATTTCCGAGGGCCGACGTTTCATGTTTCAGGAACAGAACTTTACCGGGTCGGCGTCTTGGGTTGCCGAGTTGTGGAATTGTGTGTGCAAAGCAATGGAACGAGACCGGCAAGGCTGTGTCTACAGACACGTTCTAGTGGTAAGTGGGGCGGGAGGGCAAGGCTGAGCAGGTCTTTTTGGAGTGGACTTGTGATTGGACAGCCTTGTATTGGGCACCCTGCAAGCCTGAGCCACCTTGCATGCCAGAGCTTCCCAAGTACAAGCCTTAGCCTCCCAAGTACCACTATTTCGATACCTAGATAGGGCCGATAGAGGGCAATCAGCATTGGGTCTGCAACGTACATACTCAAAGGAATCAAGTGTGCACTTTTTTTTTCATTGCACCTTATGCTGGTGGCGGTATACACTTAGGTATCTGAGATCACACCTCACGAGGCAGCCACCCAAGCCCAGAACATCGCGTAAGGGTGAGTTTAGGGCGTCCAGAAGCAGATTCCGTTGCCGAGCCACAAGCCGCTCGCTCGTTGCCGTTCAATTTATGCTGCTGGCCGGGGGCCGGAGGCTGTCCCGGCTGAGGTCGTTGTTGCTGTTGAGCTTGTCCTTGCTGCTGCTGCTACTTACTTGATCAGACCCATTACGATCTAGTCAGTGTCTGTGTCGCGACGGCCACAACATTCAGAACGCCTCGAATGACCACAACTTCCACAAGTTGCTGTTCTCGTGGTCACGAGCTACAGATGGCGCAAGCGAGAATTAGCCCAAATTAGAGTGGCAGACGTGGAGATCACTTTCCCTGCTGTTTCGAACCTTGGATACAGTAACGTCAGCCCTATCCGCTTATATGTATCTTGGACGCCAGCGACCGGCTCAAGTACCAGTGCCCAGAGAATGTGCGATGAACGCCCAACTTGGCCGAAGTCGACACCGTCATCCTATGTCTTGGGTCAAAACATATTCTTAGGAGAAAATCATAAAACGAATTTTCAATCACTAGTTGTTTTCCTGTGCCTGCTCCTGTACCGCACCCCGGGCAGAGATTGAGATGAGACCTGGGACTTACGTTATTGTGATGAATGTCACCCAGTTTCGCAGTGTCAGGATCCTCGGATTCATGAACGACTTGGGACTGTGTGTGTGATCCTCCAAAGTATTTCCAGCAGACATTGTAGCCAGACTGTGTATGTGTTAGCCGCAAACTCGAATAAAAGATATAGAACATCGAAATCTGGGTGACTAACAATGGATCAAGTTTCCGGCGCCGTGTCTCTCCCAAACTCCAGAAGAGTATCAGCTTCGACACTGAGGGACTTGTGTCGGACTCATCACCTCCGGGGCTTTTGTTCACGGTGTCTCGGTCCATGTAGCTGGTATAGTGGTCCAGGCGTATGAGACCAAGAACGTCACCGCCGCTGTGTGTAACACAGCTCATAGAGTAACGACCGTAACTCATAACCCACTCCGCAGGCCAGCTTGCGGGGTCCTTGATAAAGTTACTTTTTCTGTACCAGACAGTATCATGCAAAGCTTCCTTGCAGCAATGTCCCAATTTGGTTATCTCCACGCCAAGTCTAACAAGACCATTTGCACCAGACATTTGCAAAGAGCCTGCAAGTGCACCAGGACCATTGATCGCCGCGCAACAGAGATTTTTGGACCACTCCTCGAAGACCCAATCCTTGGTGCTCGCGTTCGATGCCCAAGACCAAGAAGGGAGCGCGGGATTATCGTATCGCACAGTCGACATTGCTAGCCATGCCAACTACCTCGGAATGTCATTCTACCAGATTCCTTCGCTCAGAAATCTATCTTGCCTGGTCCTACCTTCGTAGATGCAAACTTGGAAAATAACAGAAGCCTTCACTTACCGTCTTCGGTCCAGAGCCTGAGATCCACACCGAGCCAGGGCTTTTGGGGCTTTGACTCATCCTTGAAACGAATTCCATACTGACAAAGCGGTTCAAATCTCTCACTACTCCATGTCGATGGCTACCCTGAAGATGCACCATGATGTTGCGCAGGCGGCCCTCACCATCTAGACGGGAAAGGTCAACGCCATAGATTTTTCAAAGCTCTTGATACAGCAACGGACACAATACGTAAGTTTTTGCAGATTCCTCGAAAGTACAGCTCTTCTCTGTGACGAAGTGTCTGAAGTGAGATCGCACTTGCTTCATCTGACAGTCTTCCAACGCGCAGCCTTCGCCAGTAGGATCGGGATCTGCCATGCAGTCCACGATAAACGAACAGAAGTCACAAAGCAACATGTTGAATTCAGAACTTCCAACGAGGAATCAACCCAGAAGACGTTGGGCAAAGCAGCACCTGGCATTTGGTCGCTCGTCCTTCAGGTGACGCTTTCTCCTGTCCAAACGAAGGTTGACAAATTCGGACTCGACGCTCTAACGGCCTGGAGAAGATTGCAAGTAGAAGTATAAGCTGATT
The DNA here is from genome assembly GCA_022609195.1 of Plenodomus libanotidis. NCBI lineage: Eukaryota > Fungi > Ascomycota > Dothideomycetes > Pleosporales > Leptosphaeriaceae > Plenodomus > Plenodomus libanotidis. Next base: position 91,221 of record JAGKQA010000113.1, on the reverse strand, counting down.
GCGGAAGAGGGGTGGGCGACTGGTTTTGTGGTGTTCTCGCTCGCAGCACCCATGTGTGGAATTTATCATCCTGCATTGCTGCGTACATGTGCGGCCCCCACCAACCTGCACAGTGGGCGCATGATCACCGAATGGGATTCGCTCAGCGTCACGGGCACCGGTATTCCGGAGCTGCTTGCTAGGCTGAGGTCTCCCTGTGAGCCGTTTCGACGAGCCTGATGCCTACTAGGTGTAGTAATTAATGGCTCATCTTGACAGATGAAAAGCTCCGGCTCCGGAGTCCGGACATCACCTCCTGTAGGCTCTCTGTCTACGGTTGGGGTCGCCACATGCCTATGCTGTCTAGATTTGCATGAATTCTATAATATCTACAAACTCTGAGATCTCCATGTCATCAAGTGTCTTCTGGCAGCGAGTAATCCTGTCGATGCATGCTGGTCAGCGAGCCTGGTCTCGCACAAAGGATAATCCAAGCACCAGAAGAGAGGTGACTGAGCCGGAGCAACTCAGATCGGGTCCACGAGCTAATATTTGGGCAATCAATGAAGGCTTACTCCCTCGATCAATTTAACACCCTAGGGAAGACTGTGACAATCGATGATGGGATAATCGTCTATGGGGTTTCGACTGTGGGATCATCGGTTATGGGCTTGCTGGCACCCCGGTATTTCTCCCCTCTTCTCCACAGCTATAGAACGCGAGCCTTCTCTTCGTCCTCGTTCCAGCAACCCTCCACAATGGCCTTAGAGCATTTTCTGATGGCACACGGGGCACAACCCTTGCACCACACGGTGCAGCCGTCGCCTGGCACGAACGGATCCATCACCATCTCGTAGCGATCAGCCGGGGCAGTAGTAGTCTTGCCGCGCTCAGCGTCCGTGAGAACGTGCTTGCACTCAGCACAGGTGATGCGGCTGCTGGTGGTGTTCACCTCGACACCGTCGACAGCTTCTTGAGCCATGAGATCATTGGTGAAGGTCGAGAAATGGCAGACTCACATGATGTCCACCAGGTCGTCAGAAAAGCTGAACGAGATGTACAAAGCATTCTTCTCGGGATACTCGAGGTGCTCTCTGGGGAGAAACTCGCGCAGGCCGTAGGCGAAGACGACGAGGTTCTGCTGCATCTCACTTACGCACAGCTGGCCGTAGGTACCTCGACGGCTATGCAGAAATCGTCAAGGACTGCATTGAACATGTTTTGGGGCGAACGAACAGACCCAGCTTTGCTGAGTTGACAGGAACATTGTAGCTGTGTAGGTAGCTCAGGGTTGCGATGATAACAGCGTCGAACGAGCCAGCAAGACCGTGAGGGAGCGGGTCCAGAATCATGAGGTCGGCCAAGTTGCAGAGACCAAGAAGTCTGGTCAGGTTGGCAGTCAGAGGAGCATGGTGGAGGTAATCGCGAAAATTGGTAACTTCAATAGCCTCCTTGGTGAACTCATGGTGCTGTTCGAGATCTGCTGAACAGTTTTAGCTCAGCACACACCATTAACACGAGGTCATCATGCTTGTTTCCAGTGTATATTAATTTCAGAAGAGCATCCGAAAGCTCCGGGTCCTCCTCGCTTAAGTTCAGCATGCTGCCATGACCCTCCTGGTGGGTTGGAGTTGGTCAGCACCAAGCCCAGGCTGAGTTTGAACAGGCTCATCCCAAGGTTCTCTAAACATACTTTCCAGTCACTCTTCAGAACTGTAATGAACCAGTCTGACCTGGCAGCCAAGATGCTGCGGTGAAGCTTCCAGGTGCGACCCTGGCAGGTGACCTCGAAGTCCGACTCGTCTCCTGAGATGAGAAGCCTGCAATGTGGATGATGGGCTAGGATGGTAGGGTAAAAGTTGTAAAAAGTGTAGTAGACACATGTGTACAGATGGGAAGTAAAAGCGATTCTAGAGAAAGAAAGTGTGACGCCGGCAAAGGGTAAGAAATCCAAAGTGGGACAGTAAGGGTGTCAGGCCCAGGTGTGACCAGGACAAAGCACAGAGCCACAGTTCAAAGCCAGAACATCAACGGAAAAAGGCACTAATCCTAGGTTCAGGGGAAAGGCTAACTGGAACATGGGCAAGAATGGTGGAAAATAAGCTTACGAATGGTGCCTTTAGAAATTATATGCAGTCGGGTTGTGGGCCAGAGCTTGTATGAAGTTGCTGTGGCCTCGAAGCTCAGGCTTAGGGCTTAGAGGCCGGGTGATGTAGTTGCGATGATCCATTGTAGCCAAATTTGATTTATAGAGTTCAGAATGTGTGCTTTGAAAGCTGGCTGTGTGCGTTGTAGACTTAGTGTCGGGAAGGTTGCTTGCATCTCGAGCTTCTGATTATGATGGGAGATGGAGGTAGGGCACCACGAAAAGCTCAACCACCACCTGCAAATTTTGTTAACTGGCAACCAGCAGGTTGTTCTAACAAAGTATGAGAATCAGGACATAGATTATAAGAACTGCCACTTGTCTGAACGGCACTGAAAAGTACACACAAAGCTTCTGTCATTAAGATCTGCTGAAGCCCCTTTGGTGTCCAACCTCACTCAACAACTAACTGTGCAAGATCTAGATGTCCTTAAGCCTCATATTACACTGTAAAGCCAAGATTATACATCGATCCAGCTGCTAATCGAAACCTGTCAGCATTCTGCTCTAAGATATGGAAACATATGAAGGATTACTGTGGAAAGGCAGCCAACCTAATTCAATTTCTCATCAATCTTGCAGAAATTCACTTGTTAAGTTGAAGCACCTAGTTCTGGCCCCCCCCCCTGTTGTGGCCACCCCTGGAATAGTACACCGCTATTTCAACCACCTACCTTCAGAAGAGAACAATTCTTTCAGTTTTCATCCGTTCAACTTCATACTTTCATTATATGACTATTAGCTATTAATGAAGCTATGTATCGAAGACCAGGTTGCTGAGGCTCTTGTGGCTATCAAAAACGGGACTTCTATCAAGCAAGCCTCGAAAGAATGAGGTATTCCAAGGACCACACTTCGGCACCGACTTACTGGGAAACAACCACAAAGAATCGCCCACCAATCAGAACAAAGACTCTCTATTCATCAAGAGGACGAACTAGCCAGTTGGGCCATCTCTCAAGCCAATCTAGGCCTACCACCAACCCACGAAGAGTTGAGGACTTTTGCTGAAAGAGTTCTTCAGACTAGGGGGGACTCAACACACCTGGGAAAACGCTGGATAGCTTCTTTTCTTAAGCGAAATCCGAGGCTGAAGACTCAACGAAGCTTCCGTATAGACTCAAAAAGGACTAATAGGGCTACAACGGAAGTAATCAAGTCTTGGTTCCAGAAGTTGGCTATTCCAGAGATTCAACAAATCAAGCCGGCGAATCGTTGGAATATGGATGAAGCGGGTATAATTAAGGGTCAGGGAAGCAATGGATTAATCCTCGGAAAGGCTGAAACTACTTCAGTCCAAAGAAAAGACTCTGGTTCTCGCATTTGGACTTCTTTCATCGAATGTATCTCTGCTACCGGCGATTCTCTTCCTCTACTGGTTATCTTTAAGGGCAAATCGGTTCAACAACAGTGGTTTCCTCTACAACTGGACCTATATAAGGATTGGCTATTTACAGCAACAGAAAACGCGTGGACCAGCAACTCAACGGCACTAGAATGGCTTCGGAAAGTCTTTATTCCGAGGACTCAACTAAGGGACCCAATAGAAAAGCGATTGCTTATACTGGACGGACACGGAAGTCATATAACTGTTAACTTTATATGGGAATGCTATCAGAATAACATACTATTACTTTACTTACCTCCTTACACTTCACATATTCTTCAACCTTTCGATTTGGGCGTCTTCTCTTCACTAAAGCGGTCCTACCGAAAAAGACTTGGTCAATTATACCAATGGGCTGACTCAACAACTTCTGGAAAGAGGGGTTTCCTTGAGAACTATCGCCTTGCAAGAAAAGACGGTCTTTCTAGCCAGAATATTAAGTCTGGGTGGAAAGCTACTGGTCTTTGGCCCGTAGCAGCCAGCAAACCACTGTTGAGTCCCTTATTGCTTGAGAACTCTCAACAGAGGACTAAAGAAAAGACTCAAAAGACCCCAGGGGACGTGAAAAGGGCTGAATTTACACCCCTAAGGCTTTCGGATATGGAATCAACCAGTTGGTCGACTCCACGGAAGTCCGAAGACCTAAGGGTTCAGTTCAGCAAATTCAACAAAGCTAATCCAGCCAACTAAACCTCGCGAATCTTATTCAGAAAGGTTACAAAAGGCTTTGATGAAAAGGATCTTTAAATATTATAAGCCCTTAAGAGGATTGAAGTGTTAGAAGCAAAGGTTGCTGATAGTCGGCTACGGAAAAGAAAAAAGGTCGAACTAAGCCCGAATTCGAAGTTCGCTTCAATCGAGGATATATACCGCACCCAACAACAGGCGGGTGAAGCTGTAAATAGCCTCATTGAAGAGAGCGAAGCTGAAAGTACGACTGTTGAAGAGGATTGTATTGTAGTTGCTTAATTGAGTTAGTTATATATTGTTGAAATACTGTACTTGAAAAAGTGTATTCTATTCCAGGGGTGGCCACAAGGGGGGGGGCCAGAACTAGGTGCTTCAACTTACTGTGCATATCAATTTTTTCTGCTCTTATAGGAATTAAAATCATTACTCTTAGCTGTAAAGGTATTTCAACTCATGCTACTGAATGTCAACAAGCATTTACACTCCGGAGATCACCTGGGCAATATTCAGCTACAGCTGAAAGAAGGCCCTGTTTCTTGATGTCTACTTAGTTTCGACATTGGGAATAATAGCAGAGCTTAAACATGCAGTGCTCACAACATTCGAACACCTTCAAAGTCGAGAGGCCACACTCTAGTGCAGCCATCAATCTTTCTAGGGAGGATGAGACTGACGTCATTCTAGTGGCCGAAGTGTTGCTCCTCATCTTCCTTCAATTCTCATCCCTCCCTTCATCCTTTCAACAAGCACAAATCGCTGTCGAAAATTCCAGGAGCAGTCACAATTAATTCAAAGTCATGTCCTCTTTTGGGGAGTACTACGATGCGACTGAAATTCCAAGCACCTTCCCGTCCGCACCCACAAATCAGGCTTGGAAGTCTGAGCACCCATATTGCAAACCTACACCCTCAGAGGCCAGCCAAGCACAATGGAAGGGCACCTGTCACTGCGGCGCAATATCCTACCTCCTACTCCGAGACAAGCCTCTCAATTCGAAATACTGCCACTGCACAGACTGCCAGCGCATGCACGGGGTACCTCTACTTTCACCTCTCACCTCTTCTTTGCCTCCATTTCGAGACCACGGAACTGACATCCCACCGCAATAGGCACCCTTCCAATGGGCAGCAATCTTCCACAAAGCCGACCTGCGCTTCACACACGGCGCCGCCGGCCTCGCCTTCTACTACGCGGTACAGCGCGCGCCAGTCCACGAGCTGCCGTGCAAGGTGTACTGCGCGGCGTGCCACACGCCGATCATGGACGAGGGGCGCAATATGATCATGCTGTTCCCGGAGCTTCTCACGGGGATACATGGTGACCGAGGCCGTGAGGCGTTCAAGGTGTGCGAACATCTGTGCTGGCCTGCGCGCGTGGTGGAACCGGGTGTGTTTGAGGGCGATGGGGTGAGGAAGTGGGCTGGTGTTGATGGGCGCAGTGAGCTTGTGGGTGATGGGCAGGGAGAGTGAGGAAGTTGACGGACGTGCGTGGCTGATTGTTGTGGTGTTTTCATAATGCTACGCCCACGGGCAGCGCGATGACCTGCTCGTTTGTGAGATACCCACAGTCCTCAACCAAAGCTACCGTCTCCCCATCCTCGCTCTGGTCTTCCGTCAGACACAATCCCGACGCTGCGTTGACCAAATTGCCAGAGACGAAGTAGTCCCACCTGTTCGCCAGCCCAGCATCACAACCCCCCGTTTCCGTCACGACCTCCCCACCTTTCATCGAAACACATCTGCTCAAGTCCAGCAGGCTGCTGATATGGCCGTCCGGCTTGACCCTCCACGCCTGCGCGTCCGCCGCAGCGCAGTCAGCCCAGCGCACGGTGCCGTTCGTCGAGTCTGTGAGGCAGCGCAGCGAGTACGTGTTGAAGATCATGCCCGTGGGGATAGTACGGATGGTCTCGCCGGACGTGGGGTTCGAGAGGCGGAAGACGGCTGTGCCATGGGAAGGGACGTCCTTGGCTGTGATGCCGCCCTTGCTTAGTTGCACGGTTGCATTCACTCCCGTCCAGAGGTCTGTGACGAAGATGTTCGCCGGAGTGGACACTTCGTCGGGGAAGATCCCGATTTTGGCCATGGATACGTCTAAACTTCCCGAGAAGTTCCCTCGATTCAACACCGTGACCAGCCGGTCGCCGTTGTACAGACTCTTGGTCAACACATCCCACGCGCCATCCTGACTCACCAGCGTCGCCTGCTGCACTAACGGATCCTGATCCACCGCAATGAGGTCCCTATTCGTGAGATACTCAATCTGCTCCGCCGTAAGATTCATCACATCCGTACTCAAAATTAGCGGCGCACCGAAACTCGCCCACAGCGCAAAGTGACTTCTCCTCTCATCCTCTGTATAATCAAAATGGTCCACATTCAAAAAATCCGGATCATTCACATACCCCGGCCGCTGAAACCTTGCCAGTCTCACCTGCTGCCCGTAGTTAAACATCATAGAGTCCCAGCCTGTGATATCCGGCCAGTAGCTCGTGCTATTCCAAACCAGCGAGTCCCTAGAATGCCGCGCTAGCTGCCCAAACTCCGGCACCCACGCCATCACCTCATACCAGTCCGTCAGATTCTCTGCCTCGGCAAAGTACGCCGGCGCGGACTCCGAGAAGACCATCTGCGCCGGGTGCATGCCCGCGAGAATCTCGTGCCATTTGCCGTACACGCGCCGGTACGTCGCGGCGCTCGCGTCGGGCACCATGTTGCACCCGTCGAGCTTCAAATACTCGAAACCCCACTCTACGAACGTCCGCGCGTCGAGCTCCTCGTAGCCGTAGGCGCCGGGGTACCCGCCACACGAGAGGTTGCCTGCGTCGGTGTAAATACCGGGAATGAATCCCTTGGCCTTCAGGGTGGCCGTAAGCCAGGGGAGGCCGCGTGGGAACTTTTCAGGATCCCATAGCATGGTGCCGTTGGCGGCGCGCACGGGGAGCGACCATGCATCGTCGAGATTGAGTCGGTTGTAGCCGGCGGCGAGGAGGCCAGTGGTGGTCATGGCGTCGGCGGTCTGGAGGAAGAGGGACTCGTTGAGGGCGCCCATGTAGCGCGCCCAGTCGTTGTAGCCCATGGGTGGGAGCGGGGAGAGGATTCCTGGCGGATCAAAGGCTGCTGCCGCGGTGGCGGCTGAGAGGAGCATTTGGGCTGCCATTATCACCGTGATCATTGTTGATGGAAGGTACGTGGGGGTTCTCAGTTGGGGCCCCGAATGGTTGACTCTGCAGACGAAGAAATTCAAGTCTGTGAAGAATCCGCGATAGTTTCTCTTAGGCGAAGCCGAGAGGAAGGTACTCTGGGCGAAATCGAACTCTCAAAATCTCAAAGCCTATTCCATCGAGGCCATCTTTCTCTCCAATACCGGGCCGGTAACCTGGCGGTGTCTCGCGAGATCACCGTGTGGAAGGTTACATGGCCGGCAAGGCCGCCGAGAGGGGCTGCAATACGGTGGCGCGCTACACATGCGCGTCGGGTGAACCATCGTCTGGCTGCATATAGCTCCGCGGGCCTGGCGTCCAAGCCGGCTTCCGAGTGATTCAGATCTGCATGAGGAATGTGCGGGGTCGATGCAGACTGCTCTTCCGAGCGGTTGGCGCCACTCGCGTGGCCATGATCGGCTCGGTTGCTTCAACAGAAGTATTTGTCCCGATGGCAATCTCGAAAGACAAGCCGGTGTCGACAGACCAAGGAGGAGGGATTGTCATGGAACGAAGAGTGTTGTTGCTTCCCTTTCCACAAATACAAACAAGGAATGGAAACCTCTTTGGTCGGCCAGCGAGCCAAAGGGGAGCACTTGAGGGCGAGGTGTACACAAGGCCGTTGAGCCTCGTGTCCTTCTAAAGTGCAACGTTGCGGCGTTCGATCGTCGTCGTGGGTGCGCGAGGAGGTTGTTACAGTGTCCGCACGGTGTGTGTGGCCAAAAAGACGTGAACTTTACAGTGTGCGCACCGAGAATGGTGACTAAGCGTGTCATCCTCAAGTCAACCTCACTCCCTGTTCTCAATACATATCACCCCAGTCATCTAACCCTGATCTCATATTGCGATACCAGCGACTATTTAGCCTGAGTCTTCGTGATTTCCTTGTATCCAGACTTCACTATGACAACCACAACTCTCCTTGAGCGTCTCAACCGCGACGGATTCGTCATCGTCCCCTCCGCTGTCACCCCCTCCCAACTCACAAAGCTCCGCACCGCCACAGCCGAAGTCACAGATCTCGCCCGCGCAGGAAACTGGCCCAACGTACGGACTCTTCCCAAGCAATTCCCACCATGGCCTCGCAACTCCCCCGAGGTTGCAAAGGAACACGGCATCTGGGGCGTACAAAGCATCATGCACCCCGACCTCCCGCACAGCTCCACCTTTGTAGAAACATATTTCAGCGACGCTGTTATTAGCCCAACCAAGGAGCTCCTCCAGTGTACCGATGACAACCTCGTTATGGAGCTCTTCAATCTACTCGTGCGGCCGGACACAGACTTTGCCCTGCGCTGGCACCGCGACGACATTCCCGCGACGGCGACCGCGGACGAGGAGCTCGCGCGGCTGCGCCAGCCCGCGTACTCGGCGCAGTGGAACATGGCGCTTTACGACGATGCGAGTCTGATTGTGGTGCCGGGGAGCCACACGCGTGCGCGGACAGACGCAGAGAGGAACGCGGATCCGTTTGAGAAGGAGATGCCCGGACAGTTGGTCGTGGAGCTGAAGGCGGGGGATGTGGTATTCTATAACAACAACATCTTGCATACGGGCCGATATACGGCGCAGAAGGAGCGGATGACGCTGCATGGGAGCGCGGGCCATGTGGATGGGTCGACGCTGCGGGCGCGGAATGTGTTGCAGCATGGGTTGCGGGACTGGATCGATCGCGTCGACTTTGGGCGGCTTGATGACAAGACAAGGACGAGGGCGGAGAAGATGAAGGCGAGCTTGGTGAAGATGGGGCAGGAGGCTGGGGATGTTGGGTATTCCTTGGATGGCTGACATACGAGACGACAGCATGAACGAGGAAAAACCCAAAGCATACGTGATCCTGGATCGATTCACTGACGGAAATGGCGAGGTGTCGGAGCCGCATGTCGCAATGTCGGCATGTTGCGACAAGTCGGTGATCCACTTTAATTGTCTAATGAACATTCATCAACATGCTCCTGCCCAGGATCTCGTAGCCAGACAGAAATAGCTCAAGTACGGAATTGAAACCACGAATTTTGCGTATGGGGGGCGGGGGGGTTGAGCCCGCCAATATTTGCATGACCGCTAGAATTTTATTGCATTGAATATCCTGGAAGCACTTCGTATGTATAGTAGCTGTTTCTGGGAGCAGAATTATTGGAAAGGCAATTTTTTTGAAACAACCTTAATTCATGATTTGGGATGTGAAAAGACCGCAAGTAGTGGGTCCAGGTTTGCCATGTCTACAAATGGGACCCTGTCACAAGCGGTGGGGCATGCTCGCGACCAGAGCACTGAGTTCGAGAAGAATTTCTTGGTGCGATATCGTCCATGACTACAGAGGATACATATCTACGAGGAGTGGGGCATCCTCATGATCGAGAAAACGGATGTGATGGAAAGGTGCTGTGCTGTTGGTGGTCGCGATAGTAAGTATCAGGGCTTTATACTGGAAGTCATTGGCACAGACTAATTAATTTCCAAGATTGCATTGAACCTGAACGAGCTGAGCCGGGGTCTACAAGGCGACCGAGGTCCAACCGGGAAAATAACCGCAGGCTCACAAATGCAGGTAGGTGTGTGGGAAGCTAAGCATTGAACACTTGCGCCATATTTTAAGGAGGGTGTGGAACGGAGAGCTCAAAGTCATCTTCTAAATGACTCCTGCGCAGATGCCATACTGTGTTCCGAGACTTTTGTGGTGTGAAATAACGAGATGTAGAGCAACAAGACGACTTGGAGCTCCATGAAACTACCACTACAGCCCATCGTTGCTCACTGTGACACAAGAAACAATACTGAACAGGGCTTGTAGAATAGACGAAAGCAGCAGTCCCAATATCTGTGTATCTTTTTCATGCATTTCTATCAACGCTATCACGCAGCAAGGCAGAGTGAATAACTAGGTAATCGGTCGAGCAGTCAATGGCTCTTCTGCACTTTCCTTGGCATACCGCCTTCTGAAGTCCTGGGACCTTCGCACGGAAATCTCTGAAGACCCTTCCTCCCCACGAGTTCTTTCCAAGTCCACGTAAAGCATGTGAAGCAAACATTCCCGGCATGCGCCTAACATAATCCGTGACTTTCTCGCGATGCCTCAATCTTACACATTCAGCAAGTGACACTCTATGGGTACTGTTATCAGCCTCCCCAAAAAATCGTTTCCATATAAAATGCCGGAAATACATCACTGGATACGGCAGATATTAAATCTGCTGGCCTACAGAAATTGCTACCAAAGCATCACGCTCCCAGTGCTCCATCTCATGCACATCGCTCCCTCCCAGTTCCGTATTCAGATTCAAGATACCAACGTGTATACTCCTGGCCGTACCGTCTTGATCATCAAAGACCGCTGCCGAACGGATTCTAGCATCTCAAACATGTTGACGCGCGTCTCTACGGCTTGCCGGGAACATTGGCCACGTTGGCCGCGTCGAAAAGAACCAAACGACTCTGCCAACCCTAAAGTCGGTAGGATTTCTCTTGACGAACATGCGGTCGCATCGGAAGGGGATGTGGCCTCTGATGCTCTCCCACTTCGTGAATTTGTGATCCCTCCACCTCAAGACGGAGTTTGGTGAGCTGCTGATGTCTCACCTTATCAGTGGCATTACTGATCCAACTAATAGTATCGAGGAATAGAGAATACTTTCAGACATGGAGGTAATTTGCAGACATGGGAATCGCAACAGATCTTGGTTTCTCCATATGGTGATTTTGGGCGCGCAGAGCCCTTGCTTCGCCCGAACTCTAGAAAAGGGATTAGCCACGCTTCACGTACGCCTTCCCCGTGATATAAGGGCTGACATTTTGGATGTGGTATTCCAGTCGATGTACAAAAAAGGCAAGTGCATGCTGGTGTAAGACACGTTGAATCAACATCATTGCCGTCTGATCACTCGCTAATTCACTTCCAGCTCTTCCTGCACATGACGAAAGGCCGAACAAGGCCATCAATGCAATTGTGTGCTTGGAATTCTATGTCCTCATGTTGCAGCATGCGGACGTCCTGGAGATGGATTGGATGAAAGAACAAATCACTACTCGTCTCGAAGAGAAGCTCACCGAAGCATTGTATATTCTCTATACATATGGAGTGACCACTCGCGAAGATGGTTCCGGCAAAGAATTTTCCTCAGGCTTTGACTCAAAGCCGGATCACTCTCACTGCAGGTGGTTTGATATTAGAGTAAACCGGGAAGCCTTCATGGACGACCTCGCTTCAGCGATCAAGCTAATTTATCGAACACCTGCACACAACCTTTGGCAACTGCAGCTTCTCTTTGCCTCATGCACCGTGCTACTCCGACGAGGAGTAGGCAAAGGGCGGATGCGTAGCTTCATCATTAATATCGACGGATTCAGAGACGACGTCACTTTGGCAGTGGTCGAGATGCAAATTGCCTGCGACCAATTTGCTAGCCCTATCACATGGTTGCGCGACGACCCTCTCACCCACAGGGTGGGACTTGATACCAATCATGGCCGATGCTCTCGCAATGTGCTTTGTTGCCCACCATGCATCCATTTTACAAAAGACGGCCAGGAAGACATTGTTCAGGTCCTCAAGGGCATGCAAGTGACGGAACGATCCGTTGAGTGTTTGTGTTTGGAGCCCGGAACATGCTCGGGAAGGCGTCTCAGGGAGTGTTCTCGCATTTGTGGACCACTTGTAGGGAATCGGCCGGTCAAGTATTAGACTTTCGAAGTGATTCGTGCATACAAGAAAAGGGCTGTCGGACCGTGAGCGACGTCTGCGAGCTTCGGAGAGAGCTGGAAGACTTTATGAGGGCAGTGATTTCCAAATGCTGGGTTTGGGATTGGGGACACATCTACTTGTGTGGCTCGTCTCAAAGGCGGCAAGGTGCACTGTGAAGTATTGCGTTTGAGATTCGTAGCACCGGGTTTGCATATTGTGGTAGCTCAGTAGCGTGCGCTATTCTGTGAGCAGCAATGACAGCGTTTGTCTTCCGTCACATGTACACGGTCTTGCCTGCAGTGTTGAGCGGTCGGCGTGGACCTCTTTGCGGCGGCAGCATACATACGTGACTTTAATGCGATTTGCTAGTATCTATCTGAGAAAAACACAGAAGACGCTTGACCAGCCGGATGGAGTCTAAGTATGCTCCAGTAGGCCTGTGAGCCACGCACGATATTTGATTAGGGCTTCGAAGCACACGGAGGACGTGGGTAGCGCGCGTTGGTGTCGGTCGTTCCGAAACCGTACCTGAAAAACGACATCCTTTGCCAGGTGAATATGTGACTGTCCAAGAAAGAAAGAGGCAGTCAGAATATGTCAGTACTTGCTGGTGTCTTGAAGATGTACGAAGAGCTCGAAGCTCTGTTTGATCTGCACAGATGGGGCGAGATCTTGCTGTGGGTGCAGCACGAGCGCGGTGGAATGGCAAACGCTTTCACCAAGGTTTCAAGACCCAAACTCATGGATTAAGAACATGAAATAGCTCTAAATCATTGCCTCTCGCTCACGAGTGGGGCACATGTCGAAGCGTCTGCTGCACAACAGTCTCGTGCAGTGCTGACCGGCAGCAAGTCGTTGTGGAGCCCACCGGGTGTGTGTATCGTGTCGTTTTCTCGTCCAATACACCACGACGGGACATAGGGCCTCTCACCTAGTTAGCATCACAGGAGATTGGTGTAGCAAAGGGGCAAGATAGCCGGTCTTTCTCTGTTCTTTGCAGACCACTGGTGAATGTGACAGCCAGTTGGTTGCGAGCTTTGCTGCTTTGAGAGAACATTGTCTTGACGGTCACGCGGGACTGTCCATGGATTTCAGAGTCACAAGGATTTTGGCTCATGTGGGTGAAGAATCGAGAGTCGGCAGCAGTGACGGGCGCTTGGTCGAGCTTGACGAGCTTTGGGATGTTCGAGGCTGAGTAGACTTTGGACTGTTTACTCCAAATTGGTGAGGTGCAGCATTCGCTTCCCATTTGGGATCTTCAGGCGTTGATTTCTGGAAAAGTGACGAGAGACTGGGACGCTTGACGCGAAGACAGTGAAGGCGAAGAAGCTTCCTGCTGTTGCGAGACTGCAGGCAGCTGTCTGCGAGAAACGACCTGCCAAACCTCAACGAGCCTTCCAACATCTCTAAATTTCCTCAAATTACAAATCTCCAACCCCCACGCAGTCAGAGACAATGCGTTTTGGATTTGCGAGTGGCTACGTTGCTTTCTTGAGTACCTACCACGACCCCGAGATCCATCAACTTGTCAGGTAGCTTCCTCCATTCGACACTCGACAGTCGGCGCCCTCGGACAAACGAAGCTTCTTTCCTCATCTCTTGGGTTTTCTAGTGCCACTAGTGTTGGCTCTACACCACCAGCAGGCAGCATGACGCCCTCTCTCGCCAAAGACTCCACCAGGTTAGCCGAGCCTCCTGCAGTTGCGCTCGGAAAGGTCGAAGCTGACAATTCTGACAGTTTCTTGAAGTCGGAAGACTTCGCCGACGTGGTGATCATCTGCAGCTGCCGCGTCTGGAAGGCTCACCAGGCCATCTTGGCCGGGAGAAGCTCGTGGTTCAGGAATGCTTCGTCAGGACACTGGGAGGTGAGTCTATGATCATCACAGAGACATTTGAGGCATCTTGGAAGGCGTTACTAACGTGGGAACTCAGGAGTCTCAGACTCGAAAGATCCGGATTAACACGTTGGAGCCCGAACTTGTGGACTTTGTCATTACGTTCATCTACACTGGCGGTACGATCATTAGCGACCAACCCCTGAGGCCCCTGACCTTTTAAGTTACGTACAGCGACAGGCAACTGACAATGTGAGTGTGACTTGGAGCTCCCCGATTTGGATACTGAATTCAACAAATAGTCTCATCACCTGTGTCTCGAAGCTTACGTGAAGCTTCACATCCACGCCGACTACCTCATGCTCGATATGCTGAAGCTAGAGATGGAGCGGCTTTTATGGGAAAGTTTACTGGCGTCGCACTCCAGCTCTATACCTTCCCCGTAAAAGTCACCGGTGGCGACCGCAACCCAAGCTCTCCTGACAACTGGGTGAAGGAGGCCGAGAACGCGGGTGATTTCCTAGAAGATCTTCTCAAGGGCGTCACCCTCGCATACTCGATTCAAGCAGCTCGCGATCTGCGAAGAACCCTCATGGTCTCCATGCTGTGTATGCAAAAAAAAAAAAAAAAAAAAAAAAAAAAAAAAAAAAAAAAGGGCCTGGACATCGGCCAACTCAGAAACATGGAGCGAATGCTCCCGCAGGTTTATAAGGACCGCACCAACCCACCACCACTCATTGACATGCACTTCAATCGTCAGGGCGCGGGTTCTTTCGACATCGGGACATGCTGGAGGCAGGCCCGACAAATGGTCACGCCAAAGATATGTTCAGGCCTTCATTGCGGTCATTCTCTAGGCGAAGTCAAGTTTGTGGCTATCGATCCACTGACAGAGGGAAGCAATGCCTGGTGCGAGGAGTGTTCCTTTCCAGGTTTCAGAACTATCCTCGGTGACTTTATACAGAAGCGTCGTTTCGGGTAGGGTCCTTTCGAGTGAAAGCTGCCGACACATCGGCTTCCGTCAGCATATACGACAAAGAGGAAAAGGAGGGGAGGGTATATCACAGAAGCACAGCCAAGATGTAGACTTTTCTCACCTTAGACCGATTCCCCGCAAGACACGGTAGACACAGGCATAAGTCGTGCGCAGCAGCAGAGTAGACGAATTCATCTTGATTTGATTTTCATACACACAATTACTTCCAACCAGGGTATACCACCTTCAATCCACTCCTCTCTCCTCTCCTTCTCTCCCCATCACAAAACTTCTTCACCCACTTACAGGGCAAAGACAGCAGCGACAAGCCCAGCAACAACAGCAACACCGCCAACAGCAAAGCGACCAGCTCCAGCAGTCTGCACAGGCGCAGTGGTAGCAGCAGCGGCACCACCGGTGGTAGTCTTGGTCGACAGGGTAACAGTGCCGCCAACACCAACGGGGCCGACGGTAGTGCCGTTGCCAGCGGGGTACATGGGCGCAACAGTCGTAGCCGCCGGAGGGGGCGCGACGACCGACGCAGAGGGGACACCGCCCTGGGCAGCGTTGGACGAGACGGCGCTGCTGCCGGGGGTGGCGACGACGGGGTAGCTGGTCGAGGAGACGACGGTGCTGCGCGCGGGGCAGTCGGTGACGGTGGCTGCGCACGAGGTGATGGTCATGTACTGCGTGGAGTAGACAGTGGACTGCTCGATATCGTCCTGAGCGGCGGCGGCGGCGGCGGAGCTGGTGGGCGCCGCGGTGGTGGCGGCAGCGGAGGAGGTGGCGGCGGCAGCGGAGGAGGTGGCAGCGGCTGCGGCGATGCTGAAGGGGTTGGAGTACTGGAAGGTGACGCCTGAGGCGTCGGCGTCGTAGGTGATCTTGATGCCGTAGGTGGCATCGGCGCCGAGGGCGCAATCGACGGGCCAGGTGTAGGAGCCGAGGGAGTTGTCAACACCGCCTGGAAGTGTGTTAGATTTTTTTTGATATATATATATATATATATATAATTTTGTTTTTTTGGTACATGTGTCCCAAGCATTAAAGAGAGAAGGTTGCGACTTACTGGCAATGACAGCGCCGAGCTGCAGGGTGGAGGGGGTCGCGCCCTGGAGCAGCTGGATGGTCACAGTGCCGGGGTAGGCAGCGGTGTACTGCCAGTTGATCTTGTAGTCGGCGCACGCGGCCACAGCCTCGTTCGTGAGGGGCGTGGTGATGGCGTCGAAGCCGGCGACCTGGGCCTGGGCGGCGGAGACGAGAGCCAGGAAGGCGGCGGCGGAGATGGTGTACTGCATTTTGAAGGTTTGTTTGTTTTGTTTTGGGTATTAGGTATGGGTTGGTTGGATTTTGTGTGTATGAGAATTAATTGATGGTATTGTTGGTATTAATGAGTGTACGAATTAGCGAATAATTCAAAAAGAGTGACTGACGGGCCAAGCTGTCTAGATGAGTAGTAGAGCTGAACACTTTGGAGGTTGAGGAAGGGAAGGAGAAAAAATAGACCAAGACTGCGGCAGTGTCATCCTAAGGGGTCTTCGGTTTTTATTTGGACCAGAGACGCCTCACATTGCGAAAAAGGGATGTCCTGCGAAGTTGTGAACGTTTAACAGGGCCTGTGACTCGTGACTGGCCCGGCCAGCTTGAACCATAATCTCTACCGTCCCATCGCCGCGGCACCAGAGCTAGCTGTTAGTTTAGCAGTCTAGGGGCGCACAGCCTCGTCGAAACGAACAGGCCTGACAGGGGCAAATTGGACATTGGGGACGCCCCAACGCAGCCAGACGTTGGTTTTGGTTGGCACTAATCTCCTCGGCCTGTCAAATTGGACGGCTGGCAAAGCGGAGTTGTGTTAGTGTTTGCCATGTTCCTGGTTTTGTGGATACTTTGGCAGATCCGCTGCTCATCAATTGCAGGCTTGGAGTGGGACTGTCGTGCCAACAAGGTTAAGCTGAAGGTTTTGACAGTTGGCAGATCGCAATGCTTTCCCGCGTGTCACTCGGTGGCCTGTCGCTGATACTGTGGTCCTCTCAGCCAACAACTGCTCCGTGTTATTGTCAAGCACGTCCAGGATCGGGTGAACGGTTGAACGGGTGAACGTGGGCCTCTCGGTCAAGTGTCGGTGTCCCAATTTCCCCGGATTGTCGTGAATAATGCAACGGGCTGTCGTCAACAGGGGCGGCCATGGCAGGACCCGCCGAGCCCGCCAAACCTGAGGACCCGCATGACTTGCATGGATTAAAAATAACCTACTGTCAGCAAATCTCCCACGCGAGCTCTGATGGGCCGACGGAATAGGACGGAATAGCGAATATTGGCCGTTGGCCGTCCAGTGCGACGCCTGCGTGGGAACTTGTGCACGGTATATGCGCTGGCTTGTGTGAACGAGCCTCTTGGACAACAGGCGAGATGGAAAGGTAGCTGTCGCCGACTCGAGTGTATCCACAATCAGCCCTGCGACGCCTGGTCATCTCGCGCGGAATGGAGCAAAGAGGCGGGAAGGCCGGGCCGGGAAGGATGGCAGTGGGCCGGTAGGGTCCGAGGCAATGGCGAGGCTGCGCTCGCTCGCTCGCTCGTGCAACAGCTCATCGTGACTGCGCTTGATTGCAAATTTGACAGGTCGCTCGCTGTCATGGGAACTGCACGTCCTTGAAGAGCCTTGGTGGTGTCGAGGGCAAAAGGTCAGAACGAGACGGCGCATCGTGGCTTCGAGAAGCGTGGCTCGGCGAGAGACGAGTGGATCGAGCGCGCTTGCCCCTTTTCCGCGCGCTGGGGTGAGAATGTGCAGGTCTCGCGGTGGCATGCCTTGCTCGAACGGTGTGTCGAGGCGGCGAGGTAGCCATATTGAGCTTGGGAAGCAGCCTACATTCAGAATACGAGAGGTGTAAGGCTGGCAATTGGTACAAGTGAAGGGGAGCAATATCGAGACAAGATGACGTGGAGGCCCCCCCCCGGTCGTGATGACTCAGCAAGCTTGCACTTGCACCCCAAGTACTAGCTGCACCTTCAACTGTCAAACCTGCAGCACATCGAAACATCTCAACAACGATCATGAGGTTCAAGATCGTCGACACGCAGCGACTCGTGCGTACTGACGGACTTTTGGCGTCCGCCAGTCCTCCACAGAAACTCGCGTAATTCAGCCCGCCTCGCCGCCGCCACCACCACCCACGCCCAAAGACACCCCTCGCAACCTCTCCTCGGCCAGAGACCAGCCAAGCCCAGCACGCTTGCCGCCGCCGTGCGAGTATTGTGGCTTGCGTCGAAACGATGGCCAGGGTCCACTCGATCGCGACGTCGCGGCACTGTCGCTATGTCCTCGACTGTCACGCAGCGCCCTCGAGGCAATAGTGTGTCTTCGGGAAAGACACGGTCGTTTCTGGTCGTGACCACTCGGAAGCACAACGCTGCTTTTCGAAGTGTCAGTCGAGAAAAACCAGACCGGGCGTCACGAGTGAGCACCGTCTTACAGTGTCTGAGCCCGGCTCCGGACACGTCTATCAAGATGTTGGATCCGTCACGCCGTACAGAGCGCAACCTGTTGTGCCAGCCGGCTCCGAACGAGGCTGGTCAGACATTGATGCTTCGTGTCGTACAAGATGCTGCAGCGCCATTGTTGTGACGATCTTGGACGATCGCTGCAGCCTTCGACGCTACTAGCACGAGATTTTCAGATTTGGGCCGACAAAGGGATACTAAGTACTCTTGGAGACGCCCCACCGCGGTGCAGACTGCATCAAGCGATCCATGCATAGTCAGCTTGGCGTTGAAAGGTAGCAAGAGAATCACAGGCGAGAACAGCGATAAAGTCACTGTGATTGGAACGACAATATCTGCGACCAACTGAGATCAAAGACCCATGCGAGTCCAGTCGGTGTTGCCTGTTAGACTGATATCTACATATTGAAACGAACAAGTGTTCTACCAGCCAGGTGCAGCAAGTGCCGCACAAGGATTAACCAGCATAGCTGGCAAGAAGAGAAAGCCGGACCTCGTCCAAGTCGCCGAGCCTGTTGGGAGCCACCGCTCAGTGCCAGCCATGCTCAGAAGTGTGCGCTGTCACCTCTTAAGAGCCCTCTGCCGGGGTGGAGCCGAGCCTATGAAGATTGTCAACATTGACTCGCAAGCGCTGCAGAAGCTGTTGTACTTACATGTTTCCAGGAGGCGAGTAGCGCGCCACGACGTACTTGCCACCTTGGCCGTCATCAGCAACAGCCATGCCGACGTTTGTGGTGGTCGACCAGATGATTTGGGCTGTTACCATGTCAGCTACTGCTCACACGCTCGACAACACTATTGGAAGGTGGGAGGGAACTCACTGTAGTGGCCGTAGTTCTCAAAGTTCCCGACGCCAGTGATGGCCTCGCCATTGTATGAGCTCTTCTCGGCAATCCACGCCGCCGCTGCCGCCTCAAAAGGCCCATCCGACTGGCTCGACCAGTACAAGTTCTCGCCCTCACCAGACTGCTGGTCGTGGACCAAGCTGCCCGGCGAGTTCTGAGCCGCGAGGTGGTCAGCCCAGGCCTGCGCGTCGCTGGCTAGGCCAGCATCCCAAACCAGCGCCGCGGCGCCGACTTCAGAACGAGCCGTGTTCTGCGATGACAGAGCGCTGGACTGGTCGGCCGAGAGGCTGGCGTCGGAAGCCGGCGCGGTAGCCGAGGCAGCTGCCGAAGAGGACGTCGTTTCGACGACGGTGACCTCGGAGCTGGTAGGCGTCACGGCGACCTCCGTGCTGGATGAGATGACGGGCACGACGATGGAGGTGAGGGTGGTGGGCTCGGGTGCGGCGGCGCTGGAGCTGATCACCGAGTAGGTAGCGGACGGCTCGCTCAAGCGCGAGAAGCTGGGGTAGCTTGTGGGACGGCGGGTGTTGCTGCCGTGGCGAGGAGGGCAGGCGGCGCTGGCGCTGGCCGTGAGGAAGGCCGCGAGGGCGAGGGTGGAGAACTGCATTTTGGCGGGATGGTGGTGAGTCTGCTCTGACTTGGGGGAAGAAAAAAAAGAGTGTGTTCTGCTGTCGACTCTGTTGTTGGGGGGCTGGATCCTGCCGCGAGAAAATCGATATCTTCAGGGAGATATAAAAAGAGTGTCTGGTGTCTGGTAAGAGACAGGGTGGATCGCAAAGAGCGTGGACGAGGCTTGCTCGGTGGTGTACAGAAAGACAGAGGTGCAAAGGGACAGAGACAAAAGCTTCTCGCAAGCCAGATTGAGGCTAAGCGGAGGATATTTCAATGGAATGGCTTGACCACATCAGACCCCATCCCTCAGGAAGCGTCGCACAGAGCGCCCCAAGGCTGGCCAAGGCAGAACGTCATTTTGTGCTACTGGATGGTTCTAGGCTACGGTCTGGGGGAAGGATCACCCAGGCTGAGGTGGATATTGGAAAAGAAACACAAGGTGAAGCTTCTTTTCTTTTTGCCCCCAGCTTGGTGCAAATGCTAGCCCAAAGGACGCTCCCATCCATAACGTGATGAGAAAGGTGCTCGGAAATGGGGAAAGTTTCAAAAAGATGAATAGCCTTGCAGCGGGTCTGCTAACACTTCCGGCTCCCGCACCCGGTCGCGCGACCGACCTTGTGGCCCTGGCGCGAAGCTCCATGGCGGGAGCCAAGTGCCACACCTTCCTTACCGTAGGTACGGTGTAGTCGCTCTTGGCTCTCGATCCGCTCCACGGGATTTGTTTCAATTCTCGCTCTTCGAAGGAAGGTGGCGCAATGCAGAGTGACTCCCTGTGGCGATTCTCGTGAGCACAACAGTCACCAGGCTGTCATCGAAGTTCGCTCGTCAGACAGTGGTGTCGCGGCCAAGTACTGTGTATGCAACGCGATCAGGCCCTGGCTTCGAAGGTGAGGAGGCCCGGTATACTTGGCGCAGCATTTTGTGGAGACGTGCAATATCGTTGAAATCTTAGAGAGTTTGGTATGGATATGGATCCAGCTTGCAGCGTCGCCAACGGAGAAATTCGCCATGTTTGTGTTGCCGAGTCTGTGCTGGCAAAGTAAATTGTTCTGCGTTGCGGCCTTGCTGGTGCGTCGGGGCAGTCAGCGCAGTTCGGGGCAAGCTCATTTCCACATTGATAGCTGGCTGTTTCAAAATATGCCGTGCAAGTAATCAAAGTCAGATTGGCGCCGGGCTTATGCAGGGTGTACCCTTTCTCTGCGGTAGTCACACATGTCGCGCCAGGTTGGTACAGACCATTGGAAGACGGGACGAACACCTGGGGCCGCCACCACTTGGGGCACAGGGCCTTGCCAGCCCTGCCTGGTCTCAACAGGTCGGAATCTTTTTACGTGGGAAATTCAACCTTGCTTCCAACCTTATTAATTCTTCCGCAGGGCTGGCTTTGACTTGTTGCACGGCAGTTGTCTTGCCATGACAGTGGCCACTCGCATCTAGCTACTGACTGAGCGAGGTCGACGGAGATCGCCGCTGTCTTCGCTTCGAACAGCCGTCTAGAACTTTCGGTCAAGCTCATGGGTTTGGTGTGGTGGACGCTGATCTGCGTTGAATGCTCAGCTGGCTCGCACGTGCATATGCTGGGAGCCGGGAGATCACCTTATGTGATCGATTTAATGCCGCGTCGATCATTTGTAATGTCATATTTCCAACGACATCTTGGTTGCCCCATCTGCCAATTTGCTTATGTCCGGGCATGTCCATGCGATGGAGACAGTTCAAGGCCTCTGCTATCACAGTAGATTAGCTGGTTGCTTGACTGCTGTCATGCCGGCGTCTGGCTTATGCGTGAGTCTTGTAGCGGGTCCTTGCTTTGACGTGCATTTTGTTTCGTTTGTCATGTTCTGACATTTTCCTCCTTTGGTATAGCCCGCCCCCTACCCGCATTGTTACTTTCTTCTTGCAACTCTAACTACTTTTCCCCGTGTGCAAGGGGAACGGAGGGGGGGGGGTTCTTTCAACGGCGTTCTCACTTGTGTGTGATTCCGAGCTTCTGTGTCAGGGCACATGACTTTCAGCTCAAGCTCATATTGCGAAAGCCTCGATTCTTCACATTTACAAGAATAACCCCTGGTTGACGACCTTGGTGTTGTCTCCGCCCCTCACTCACCCACGCCCGCGCTCAAAACGGTTTTCTGGGTTTCCTCATCACAGATTCATCAAGGCGTGTACGACTGCAACACGGCGTCGTAGTACTGGTACGCAACCCCCGACGTCGGCTCAAACCCATAAATATAGGTACCCCACCACGGGCCACCACCCCACCACAAAGCGCCCAGCCAGACATCACTGTTCGCCTCCATGTAGTCGAGCATACCGGTGACAGCCGTCTGGCACGCCGAGTTGGCGCCAGCGGCATACTCGCCTATGATACCCACCTTGCCGTTGTCCTTGAGCCACTGCGTTGCGGATGCGATGCGCTCGGCCCCGATCGTGGAGCTGACGCAGGTGGCCGAGGTGCCAGAGCCGTCGGAGTCGAGATACTGGTGCATCTCGTAGATGATCTTGTCCTCGGGGTCGGTAAGCGCCGCCAGATTGGTGTTGACGGCGGTCCACGTCCAGGCACCGCTGTAGGAGTTGCCTTCGACGGCGATGTATTGGGATGTGGCGCCTGCGGCTCGGATGCCGTCGATGGCGGCTTGGTTCAGGTTGAGGACGAGGGTTTGGTCTTCGTCATGGTACCTATTGCAGGAGCGTGCGTGGTGAGTGTTTGATCCGTCGCAATGGGAGTACAATTTCCGGTGTTCGCGATTGGGAGGCTACACTTACTCGTTGTTGGTATCAAAGACGACGAGAGGATTGCTCTTGAACTGAGTGGCCAGGTTCTGCCAGAAGGTCTGGAAACCAGCAGTGTCACTGATGATACTACCATAGAACCGCCCAAAGTTGTGTGGATCAATGATGGCGTAAGCTCCTTGACCAGTGATATAGTTGATGGTCCCAGTGTAGTTCGCCAGGTACGCTGTCGCCAGAGAGCTGGTCAGGCTCTCGGTGGCAAGCATGCGCTCCATTGCAAACGGCACGCGGAAGATGTTGAACCCTTGGCCGATCAATGTCTACCGTCCTCGTCAGTATCACCAAAGCCTGGGACAATGACCACAGGAAGACCTCTGCGAGCTGCAAACGTACCAGAAGGCTTTCATTGGCCGGGAAGATGAAGTCGACCCCCCATGTTCCGGGATAAGATGCGGAGCCAAATTCACCACCGGACTCATTGATACCAAACCACTTGAATTTTCCTGTCGACGTTGACGACGCTGCTGCCGACGAGCTAGTCGTTGTGGTGACTGCTTTCGAAGTAGTTGTCGTGGAGACTGCTTTCGATGTCGTCGATGTCGATAGAGTTGTGGAAACTTGGGCGGTGGTGGAGCTTGCTGTGTCTGGAATACATTGCGAATACCATTCATTTTGATATGTGCAAACATATCCAGAGACGCATGCAGTCGCTTCAGTCCACGTGCCTCCACCGCATTGGCCATATGCGCCGGCCTGTGCAAAAGCGCCCGCGACAAAGATATTGATTGTGAGCCAAGATCTCATCGTGCTATGTATCGTGAGTCTCATCATTTTTGGGAGTTGTGGCTGATGAGAAAACAATTCGCCACGTGAATGCTCGCAGAGTGAGTCTTTTAAATCCGCGAAGGTCCTGGGAGATATTAACTTCTGGATACCTCTACGGCATCATCGTGATTTGCTGTGGATTTGATCCCCTAATCCGGAGCTCTAGGACCGATTCTGCCACAACACTCGGAAGACTACATACTTGACATCCGCTCTCAAGAGCTAGCTGCAGCCATTTTTAGTAGCAAACTCGGACCTCCTTGCCGCTTCGTTGTCATTCTCGAATGTCGTGTGATGAGGTAGTCGGCGGCTTAAGAGCCGCAAACCATGATGGGCTTAGTTCGACCCAAATCGGGACGGTTCCACCAGAACGGGCCTCACACATGCCTAGTCTACTGATGGAGGCTTGTCTTATGGGAAGAGGACTCGTAAGCAAATGTTTGGACAAAGTCAGTCGTTTTGGTGGGTGGTCCAGCCCACGGATGCATAACCTCCGCATGCCTTCTGTGGCATGCCGAGGACATAAGTAAGAATGCATGGGCAGAGCCTTCCAATCACAGTATGTTTCCTCCAATCATTTCTCTCGAGCCAAGACAGTGTGAGTTGCGACACAGCTTCAGACAATGCAAGAGTGTGTTTGTCCAGGAGAGTGGGGAATTTTATATATCCACAATTTGAAACATGAGCTAAATACACGTTTCTTTTCTAGATAGCACTTTTACAATGCGAGAACGCTGGAAAACTCTCAATCAAACCGAAACGTATCCCTCAATGCCCTTACTGCGTTGCCCCGGCCGGTTCTTGGCCTTGCACAAGATTACTAGAAGCCTCTGAGTCTTCACTTGTCTGCGGCTGTACCAACGCGATGGTAAGGCCCGGGTCCTGTGAGTATACTCGCAGACAAGTGACGCAAACGGCGTTCCACCGAGATTCGTCCTCATCCTCTTCAGAGTCCGAAGTTTCTTCTGGGTCTGATTCTTCCTTCTCTTCTTCCGTACCTGGGGCTTTCTCTATTTTCTCCTGCTCAACAACTTCCTTCTTCTCACCGTGACTGTGGGTTTTCTCCTCACTCCTCTTGTGCTTTTCAGCCTCATCAACGACCTCATCATGCTTCGTCTTGGAGTCGTCCGGTCCGTCTTTGCCGACAGCCTCGTTTCTCACGCCCTGGTCGTTTCGACTCTCCAGATTCTCGGCTGCGTCCTCGAACTTTTCTGCCTCTCCATCGCTGGATGGCTTGGTCTCTTCCGTGTCCCTGGTCTTTTCGGTAGTCGGTGAACTTGGCACATCAACTTCGATCTTCACCGTCACCGTTGACTTCTTGACCTTCTTCTTCGCCTTGGCCTTCTCCTTCTGCTCGAGAATCTTCTGGTCCTCATCCGGGATACCGCCCTTTGCGTGAGCGAGGTCATATTGCATGCCAACCTGGCGGAGCTTTTGAGGCTTCTTCTCGGCGAATTGCTCGATGAGCTCCTTGAAGAGCGGTTTGTTCGTGTCTCTTGTCGCGGTAATCTTCGGCAGGACCTCGTACCGGCCAGGTTCAAGGTAAACCTCGCAGTTTACAGATCGGCGCTCTCCTGGGTGCGCTGGCCGGACACGGCAGATATAGTCGCTAGCTGGGGTGTTTTCTGGCTTGAGTAGGAAGTGCAGATCATATCTGTACTGTCCTTCCAGACCATTGTAATACCGATCATCCAGCTGTAGCGAATCAGTCAAGTGCTGTGAGAAGACATGGGAGGATTCGCACCCACCTGTGCCAGCACGATCACAATAGTGCCGGCTTTCTTGACGTTGAGCACGAACTTCGTACGCGAGTAGCCAGTGATCCAAGCCACCTCGCAGCTCGTCCACTGTTGGATGACGGTCCACTTTTCATCGAACAGACGCGTGCGGTGGAGAAATTTGAAAGTCTCAAGAACGTCCTCGTAGAGCATCCAGAATATCCCGTCGTCTGCGAAAGTGTGCTTGAGCTTGTGCATCCAGTATGGGGTCCACTCTTTGGATCCGTCAGACCACCGGCCGTTCCACTCGCCTATGCATTCGTAGGTCCTTCCGCCCCACGGATTTCTGGATACAGCGTTAGAGACTTGTTTTCCCACGCCTGCTGAATGTTCTCTTGCAACAACATACCTGATTTTTACAAGGCGGAAACTTTTGCCGTCCTCATCGACTTCTTCAGTTGAGTCCAGGATCGAGTATGCATGACCCAGCGCCACTCCAGAAGCCTGCGCAGTACCTTGGAAGCGCGGCATAGCAGACAGTGCGAATACGAAGTCACGGTTTTTGGATGCCAGTTCCTTCCACAGCTTGTCCTTGCTCAGTACTCTCCTCGTTGAAATAGTCGACGTCACCCCGCCAGTCATATCCTCAACAGCCTCCCCACTCCAGCCAGCGGCAATAGCATCGTACTCGCCGTGTACCTTGGCGAAGGCCTTCTCCAGTAGTGGCAGCCAAGTCTCGTTCGGATCCTCGCAGTGAGCAAAGTACAGCGCTTCAGAGCCTGTTTGCTTCTGCGCTCTATAATTCCTGCCCTTCTCGCCCGTCGGATCATAGAGTCCGTCCTTGTAATCCGCAGTAAACTGTATGGCTTCGCGAAAATCCATGTGCCTCAGGTACACATTGTCGTCCACAACAGTTGATACCCACTCGCCGTCTCGGTGGAACACGAAACCATAAACGCCGCACTCCTCGTTTTGGATGACGCAGGCTTTATTCATTAGATCTTTGCGGTGGGCGATGGTTGCCACAGCTGCCAGCCACCAGCAATCACCTGTATTATTGTGAGCTTGCAAATATCAACAAAGACTACGATCACATCTGTGAACAACGCACCATTCGATCCTTGGTTAATATCCGACGACGAGAACCCATCGATCGTGAACTTCGGATCCTTGAAGACCCAATCCAGACGATGCACCGATCCAGGGCTATACGACGACATATCGCGCCTCCCAGTACCATCCCTCTTTGCCCCATGCTCATACGGAAGCGGCTTGACCACAAGGGCCGGGCTCGGACTCCTGCTCCTTACAGTAGGTGGCGTGACCACTTCATCAGGCACATACTCCAGCCCGTCCAAGCAGTTCCGAGCCCAGTCCAGGTCCTGCTCAATATCAAAGTCGCCATCCGTGAACTTCTCATTGGTGCGATGGCACTCACGCACAATCTTGGCGACCTTGTCCCGGCATTCCTTCGCGGCGGCCTCGTAGCTTGCGGCGGCGTTCACGGCGGAGGCGATGCCGCGCGGGTCGGGATGCTCCGGAAGGATGCTGGCGTAGAGCAGACGGGGGAATATGGAGGTGACTTTGCTGGGCTTCTTGGTCGAGAATTTCGACCAGAAGTCGTTGATGCCTGCTTGTAGGGGTGACATTGTGAAGCAGATCGTGAAGCTGTGCAGTCGGCGATGAAGCTAATGTGGTGGAGAAGACATCTCCAGCGTCAGGCTTCCACCAGAATTATATACAGCTGATATAGTTATATTTCACTAGGCTCCTGTGGAGAGTAGAGCCAGAAACACCCTTACACTGCATTAGCGCTGAGTATGGGGATGGCACTTGAGTGCTTACGCGCCACGTCGAAGCTTACGCCCCAGGTTGCCAATCGTATTGGGCGGAATGGGAAGGTGTGGGGGAGAGCTGTATGACACATTATTGCTATATGCATATATGCAACTTGAATGTTGCAAACTCCTCGGGCAAGGAAGTCAGTAAGAGCATCAGACCAGAGGAGAGAATGCAGAACAGCGGCACAGCAAACCATGAGGCTGACACTGCCATTGCCACTTGCGGTCTGTCCCAATATCTTTGTGGGCATCGATGTAACGTAAACCAATTCAAGGATATCGTTATGATGAGACATCAAGCAGGCTCCCAGAGCCTTACGCTGGGATGTGTGGCAGCCTGCGTGCGACACGGGATTAATGTAGAGATGTGACAGGCAGGCCAGTGGTAATTATTGTGTTCCGAGGTCCGAATGGCTCAAATACCCGAATTGCCTTACCATGCGCGCACATTTTGAGTTCCACAGCATAAAGTAGAGAACCTCGCTTGTGCGCCATAGTGTGTCATGCGTGGCGCAATGAGACGTCGTACTGTATACCGCGAGACTGAAATCTAGACTCCGAATTAATAATTCCTCCGCCTGCTGCCTCAGCCGCGTCAAATCTCAGAGCCTGGGAGCCACCAGCACCACAGGAGCCCCATGCGCCTAAGCAGCCCCCTTCCCACCATCCTTCCAAGCCAGACACCGCGCAGCAGTACAAAAGCTCTTCTTCGCCGACGCCTCATTACCGCTCACATCCTCATCATACTCCGCCTTCACATCAAAGTCCTGCAACAATTCGACCCTCTTCGCCGTCGCCAGAAACGGCTTCGGCAGCGCCGGGAAGCCGCCCACCACCGCCGGCGCACTCCACTTCACCACCAAGCTGTCCAGCACCTCGGGCACCAACTGCGCCGTCGCCAGCAAAATCCGCGGCATCCCATGCCCGCCGAATCCCGCTGCGATGAAGTGCCCCGCGCGCTGCGGAGCCGGCCCCACAAACGGGAACCCGTCGGCCGTCGGCGCGACGACGCCCGTCCAGACGCCGCCTTCGCGCGCGGGGAGAGCGAGAGCCGGTGCTGGGACGTTGGCGGGCCAGTCGGTCATTTCGGCGGTGGGCCAGGTGGCCATGTACTCGCCGACGCCAGGAAGGTGGCGGTTGTCGTCGCCGCGCTTGAGCCACTCGCGCGGGTAGTGGGCGATAACCGGCTTGGCGCCGCCGAGGGCGATGGTGTTGTAGGGGGGCGGGAGCTGCAGGTGGTAGTTCCATATTTCGTTGTCCCAGTGCTGGGCGCCGGTGTTTCTGATGACGTTGGGGGGCGCTTGGATGGCGCCAACGGTGCTGACGGAGGGGAGGATGATGTTTTTGTATTCGGGGAGGAGGTGGGAGGCCCAAGCGTTCTGTGTGTGTGTGTTAGTCATTGTGTTGTAGAGAGGGGTTGTTGACAGAGACAAGGACGTACTGTAGCGTGTATGACTGCGCGAGTGCGGACGCTGCCTCGTGGCGTGGTCACTGTGATCCAGCCGTCTGCGTCCTTATCTGACACCGTCAAGGCCGGAGTGTGTGCTTGCAAGTTCAGTTTGCCTGTGCTCAACAGGATTCGCAACATTGCGTGCACGAATTTGTACGGCCAACTAACCAAATATCAGCACTTGCGCACGCCAACACGAAACACCATCAACAGCAAACCGGCAACTCACACTTGACCAGCAGGGTGCACAACCGCGCCAAAGCACCCCTTCATCTGCGTGAACGCCGCGGCCTCCTCGGGGCTCTCAATAAGCCTACAATCACGGATAATCTCGCCGTCCTTGCCGTGGTCCTTCACGAAGGCGTCGTACTCGCCCTTGAGCCGCGTCCACTCCGACGGGGTCATGGCCGCGTCGAAGGTCTCGCCGTATTTCAGGCACACTTCCTCGGCCAGGCCTTCGTCGGTGAGGACGGATTTGAAGGCTTCCAGGTGGGCCATCTCGTGCTTGATGAGGTCCAGAGCCCCGTGGGCGCCGAAGCGGCTCGACCATGTTCTGTATCGCGAGTAGGCATGCGGTCGAAGTTGTCCGCCTTTGGATGGTTAGCTGCGCTTCTGAATGTGTGGTCTTCTTGGCTGAGGTCTGTACCATTTCTGCCTGTTGCGCCCTCGCAGATGCCTCGTGCCTCGAGCATAAGCAGCCGTGGAGTGGTGCCATGACTCTCGGTGTGCTATACCATATTTAACTTGACGAGCTGGTGTGTGATTGTGATTCTGAGACACTAACTTTGTGGATCCAGTAGGCGCTCGTGGTTCCGGTGTAGCCACTGCCAACGATGACTATGTCGGTCTCCTGAGGGAGTTGTGGTGTTGATTGAAAGTCACGTAATTCGGATCCAGCTGCCTCGATCCAATAAGCCTTCGTCGGATTGTCGACTGGTAGAACCATTTTGGTGTCCTTGTAGTATTGCGTCGCTATTGAGGTGGTAGTAGACCAGTGCGCAGGTTGTGTGGAGCTTTGTCACAAGGCTTGCCGAGACTTTGGAAGTGAAAGTGCTTGTATTGTCGTTTTGGTTGAATTCTCGCAACTCGTAGAAGGTGTAGACCTGCCTTCAGACTGAAGAATATCTCCTCGAGACATGATCTTGACTAAATATCCCTACCCCGGCCGGCCACTCGATCCAAAGTCCGTTAGCACGCTCGGGGCAGTTCTCGCTGACAGGCGCTGGCTCTCGGCATTCCCCGAGTTCTTCGAACCAATTCTTCAGATATCACTTGACTTCTGCAGAAGAAAGCCGGGGGAGCTCGATCCATTGGGGCCCTTGCTAGTGCAGCGCAGCGCGCATCGGCGGCGAGATGAGACGACGATGGCCTCATTGGCACATACAACTGCCGTCCATCCGCACGATTGCCCCGGCCCGCCAGACCGGAACGAAGCGTCCACACAAGGCGATCTTCAGGGGTGAGCTTGGCCCGCAAGGCCCGCCGTGTGGCCCTGGCAAAAGAAGTGGGTCTTTGGCTTCGAACGATACCGGTTCCCGGAACGGGGACTAGAACACCACCGGGGGCGCTCGATCTGATAAGAACCCTTGGCCTTCTCTCGTGTCTACGAGGGCATGGGGATAAAGCTTGTACGGGGTAGCCGGCAACCAATCGCTGATTGATATGAACCATGCATGTGTGTATGTAAAAGCAATGAGAAGCACCGCGATGCTTACCTGGATAGCCATGTGAGGCTGAGATGAGGACAAAATCGCTGCTGACTCGTCTCGGTGATGCATGATATGAGTCCAGGTGGCACTTTGATTGATTGAAATGATTGAATTTGAGAAGTTGTAGAAGATTGAGCCTTTGCGCTGGTCTGTCGTCTAATACCTTATTCCCTGCTGCTCATGCATCAACTGCCTTGCTGTCTCTGTTGTCCACCGCCAGAACCTCCACGGCGTCGATGTCAGTAGTCGCCTGCTCCGGCACCTTCCTGATCAGTCCCACCATGCACGGGATTGTCAGCGCTAGAACCGCGCAGTTGACGTAGAACGGCACACGTGCGTCGCCTGCAGACGAATTGATTGCATACGATACCGCCTGGCCGCATGTCTCGAACGCGCGGAACAGACCGCCCGTGCGCGCGCTGGACTTGACGTCCGTCGAGAAGGTGCCGAGGATCCAGTAGAGCGACAGCTGCGTCCAGTAGCCCGTGGTGAAGATGATGAGGTATGGCAGATATGCCTCGGCCCAACGCGAGCCGTCCAGCTTGTAGTCGAGGGCGGCGTTTGCGTTGCCGAACTTGTGGTACTCGATGCCAATCCAGATAAAGCAGGCCATCTGCGGCACGACCCACATGATGAAGGCAAACCACGCTCGGCGGGATTGCGACCATCGCTTCATGTCGAGGAGGCGTCCGTAGATGAGGACGATGGTGATTGTGACAATCGGGACGATCAGCGTGGACATGGCGCGGGAGCGCACCGAGAAGTGGAGCGAGAGGTAGGTCCCCATGGTTCCGCCGTAGAAGAAGGAGTAGAAGGCTGGGATGAAGACCAGCCACGTCTGAGGCTTTTGCGCGTGTAGCCAGAGAGCACGGAATTCCTTGGCCCAGGTCACGTCGCCTGACGTGGGCACTCTGACTCCGCCCTTGCGCCTGACACGGCTAGTCGGTGACAGGAGGGAGGCCCAGATGACGCCGGTGCACTCGAAGCCAACGAAGATCAAGTAGGTGGCCCACGCAATTCCTCCGGCCGAGCTCTCGGTATAGTTGGTGGCAAAGTTGATAGCGCCTCCGATGATACTACCCGAACTGCGCATAGCTGACCAGACACCGAGATAGAATCCGCGGTCGTCCGGAGGCGGGTATGAGAGCATTGCCGTGGTCTCGCCCACGTACAGAAAGCCACCTGTGAAGCCTCCCAGAATCTTGGCGAAGAGCAGGTACCATGTAACGCCCTGTCTTGCGTTGACATAGAAACTGGATCCATCGAGGGGAAAGGCCACAGCTGCGATGAAGCAACTCCATTTGATGCCAATCTTGTTTATGAGAGGTCCGCCGGCAAGGGTAATGAGGCAGCCGCAAGTGTAATTGAGAGCACTTGCGAGGTTGGCCAGATATGGCGAGGACAGACCTCCACCGCCTAGATTCGAAATGGCATCGGACATTGCTGGACCAACGAAGGATATCGCACCGCTGTGAATGTTGTTAGCCATCGCACCCATAGTCATGGCGATACTTTGAGGTGAGTGCAGACTCACAACATGATCATCTGAAACAGGACACTCCGGTAGAATTTGGAGAATTTGCCGCTGGTCAGGTAGGTAGCGTCTACCTCGACGACCTCGGTGGCCATGTCTGGAGAATCGGCCCGCGCGATGTTCTGTGCTTCTTGTGCTTCTTTGGTGCCTCTGGCAACATCATCCGGAGAGGAAGACATCGTGGGAAGTGGTGGATGGGGATTGCTCATTGACCGTAAAGCGACGTCCACTGCGAAACAAGGACGCACACGAGGTGGACCAGTAGTATGTTGGGAGTGTGGGCGTATATATGGACTTCGGCGAGGCTTTCAAGTCTGCATATCTCTCCACGCCGCCATCGCCTTCAGAGGAGTTGCCAATTGGCATTCTGACAAGGCTGATTGGCTGCGTATGCCCAATGTAGGGTCACACGATAAGCAGAGAAGCTCCACCTGAAGGTCAGGGCGCTGCCATGGATGAGTCCCTTGTCCCCATATCTAGCAATACCGATTCCGGTATGGTAGCGAGTCGTTCCCAGCAGCAAGCAACCCCCGTCACCAGCTTAATCGCTGAGCCGGCAGAAGTCTTCGATACGGGGATAGCCGGTGAGCTACCCGGTGTGGCCGGTCCTGATTCCGGATGGCAGATTCGAGACGCAAAAGAGATAGCATATCTGCAGCTCGCGGCTCGCTGTTGCTCTGACATGGTGTTCTGCATCTGAGTCCTTGACGCGTCGTCATTGGAAGATCTCGGAGTCTGAAAGTAGGAGGACATGAGTGCCAGCCCGCAGCGGGTCGCCGCCAGGCTGCACATGAGACATGACGGTTCGTTACTCGCGTGCCGCGGCACATAATGAAGAGACTGCCCCAGAGCGGGCCGGTGTCTTAGCGAATGTAACTGTGCAGCGACGTACCTGGATGGGGGCATGTCGTCGGCTTGTGAGGCGCTGCATGAGCCAGTCCGCGTACTGCAGAGGAGAAGCCATCATCTCGAAGTTAGACGACCGCTGGGCTGTACGTGATCTTGGTCAGCATTTCCATGGCCAACATTATAGTTTATACCGAGCCACATCTCGAGTGTCATGCGTCGTACAAGTAGTATCGTCAAAATGGCCGTACAAAAAGAATGTTGAGGTGCAACATTGAAGTGCTGAGTACGGAAGGTACCTGCGGCCTTCAGAGAGGGTCCTCGGCTCGGGCCGTTATTGGTCCGCGACTCCAGAGCCGGCACCTGCAGTTTTTGAAGTCTCTCTCCGAATCTGACGACCGCGCTTGATCTGTTGCTGGTCAGTCTCTGACCTTGCAATTTGCGCCATCTGGTCACCTATCTTGAGACATTTCATTGTCTGTTGAAAACCTGAGGACGCTTTCGGACACTGCTCAAATCCAGTCAGCCTCCATGTGCCTGGGCTGGGCCTCAGATACTTGCCAGAAAGGACACCGGACAGCTTCGCACGACGTGCAGATGACGCGACATTGTTTGAGCCGCCTCAGGAGCTTCGACCGACGCACGTGCACGTCGCCAGCTGGCCTGAGGCCTCGCGACGCTATGTGCCCAGGAGCATCTCCAACCGAGCAATGGCGATTACTCAAGCCGGACGTGTCGAGCCACCAAGGCCGGTGGGTCAAGCTTGGGCCTGAACGAGGAACAAGTCTCGCCGGTCGAGCAGATATGAGCATCACAAGCTCCGATCGCACGCTTCGCCGACCTTGAGATGGACTTGCGGTCTTGGAACATGGATGACCAAACTTGCGTATCGACATGTGCCCGGTGACCTTCTGCTAACCTCGCACAGAGCGCCACGAATGACTGGGAAGCCTCGAACTGGCTGCCGCGAGACGCAAGCCAATTTGCCATTCGGACACCAGCGAGAGTGACAATAGCGATTCGATCCAGTGACAGATTACTTCGAAGGTCCAGCTGCCCCAAGCACCTCCGTGATCCATACCAACCATTCCGCCAAGCCATCCCTGTCATTCAGCTTCGAAACCATCAGTGCCGTCAGCGCATTTGGTCCAATGCATCACACGATACCCCAAGTATTCGCAGAAAGACCGACGGAACCGGTGCCTTTCTCCGATGGGCGTATGGATCCCTGGAGCTTCACTTGATTTCCGCACGGGAGCGGAAAGATGTCCTCGGCGGGAAAGATGGCGAGTGCCCCCCACGCGGACGCGGACAGCTTCTGGCATGACGTGCGATGGCAGCGGTTGTGTGATGGCCGGCACACGGAGATTGGCTTAGTTTGAAGCATTTCGAAGTCGACGCTGCCGCATTATCGAGTCAACCGCACGATCAGTAGGCGGGACTGCCGAGTGGCTGACTGCCCTGTGGTCCCAGGCTCTCTTACCCCCCTGGTGTCCCGAGCTCATTAGACCTACAAAAGCTCAACTCTTTTGTAATTTTAGGACTGAGAGGAATCGCCTGCATTTGGGGCAGCCGCGTTGGTGAGCTTCGGTGACTGGGTGCCTGGAGCTGCAGTGCTTCCGAGCCAAGATCCCACTTCTCGTGTTGTTTCTTTCCTCCATTCCAGAAAGCAATTGCTTGACATCGATATTACCATGACTGTAAGCTTGAGGTGCAGCTAGGCCTGCCGTCAACTAGTCCTGAACACGGAAAGACGCACTATCAGACAGGCGCGCTAGTCGGAGCATGCTTCGCATTAGTTGATATCAGGAACGAGAATCGCGTTTTTATGCAATATTGCATCTCTATATACCTGATGTCGAGTGACTTCCTTTCTAACATTTCACGTTCCAAGCAGACTTATCGCATTGCCTCGTGGCTTCGTCAATCTACCGTGTCCGCGGCTGGCGGAATTCCTCCCTGGCTGCGCCCTCCACAAGCGATATCCAAATATCGTCTCGCCGGTCTCCGTGGGGGACAAGGGAGGAGAAGGACCACGGGACACTCTTTGCGGAATGTTTTCGCCAAGGTCCGCGTGACGTCCCTGATTACCGTTGGCGCCACATTCCAGAAGACAGTGTCCTACCATAAATGTTTGCGCATCGCCCGGTCAGTCTGGACAATGTGTCTCGGGCACACACACGTTCCGTGATGATGATCTTCATGGTAAGCGCTTTTTACATGCCAGACGCGTTGGTCACAGAGGGCTGGAGCGGATAGGTTGAGGACCATCTGGATGATGCCTCCAGATAAAACCATTCGAGCCGTCCGCTGTGCCATCCCAGTATCGATCTTTCATGCCCAACCTCTGTCATTCTTTTGCAAGTGAGCGATATCGACGTCTATCATGAGGGCGGCAATCTTTTTCTTGCTACCCTTCTTGGGATCATGCCGGAATGTAGCACCCCGCGGGGTGTCAAACTTGAAGCGAGATACGTACTTCGACGGCGCTGTGTCTGTCTGCTACACATACACCACAACGTACTTGGTTGAAGCCACAGCCCCTACTAATCGTGAGAGCTTGTCTGCGATGTCTTTTTGAAGGTTCAATGAAAGCTGACTGATGCAGTTCCACCCAATACTGGAGTATCCGGACAACCTGGCAATTCAGGTACACAGACTGGAGGGCAACCCGGGCTTCCGACGAACTCAGTCACGGGGGCACCCATTGCTCCGACTGATACGCCAATCTCGACCGTCGCTCCCTCGTCAGTAGTACCCGCAAATCCCATTATACTCAGCATTCAAGTGGCCGGCCCTGCGGCAACTCTCGCGCCCAGCGCATTACGGAAACGGCAGGAAATCGGCAGCGCAGTTGAGGGCACGGGGTACGTGGCTCGAGGTGGAGCCACGAACGACTGCGGCGGTGCAAACTACTATCAACTTTTGGATGGTCAATTACTTGATTTGACCAGCCAGGTGGTCATCGGTGTGGGGCTGAATTTATCAACGCTCCCTTTCGACAACCCTACGGCCGGTTCCATCTCGACCGAATTTTCAGTTGTGAACAACATCCTGGTTTGGAACAATCCTGCTTTTTTCGGAGGCAGTGTAGTCTTTTGCGATACAGACGGTTTTATAACCGCCATCTTCACCGCAAGTGGTTCTCCAGCTGGATGCACCGTTGTCAATTTGGTGGTCCTTGCAGGTAAGTCATTCTTCCGCTGGAGAGAGTGTCTACAATTGCTTACAAGCGTGGCACAGCGGCCGATTGCACCGATTTCGGTATCAGCAGAACTCTATCTGGACCTGTTGGGACACCGACTGGCTCTGCTTCCGCTGGAGGGTCTAGCTTGCCGTCGGACACCAGCCTTACACAGCCCACCGGCTCTATTTCCAGTGGAGGGTCTGGTTTGCCAACAGACACCGGCCTGACACAACGGCCTACCGACTCTATTTCCGGTGGAGGGCCTGGCTCTGTTTCTGGTGGAGCGTCCGGCTCGCCAACAGACACCGGCCTTACTCAGCAGCCTACCGACTCTAACTCTGCTGGAGGGTCTGGCTCTGTTTCT
>JAGKQA010000113.1:0-48070 GCA_022609195.1 Plenodomus libanotidis | reverse complement strand
TCCGAGCCAAGCTCTTCAGACTTCACTACAACCTCAAGCAATGCGGATGGACAAAGCTCGACGTCCTCAGTAGTACCCACATCCGAGCCAAGCTCTTCAGATTTCACTACAACCTCAAGCAATGTGGATGGACAAAGCTCGACGTCCTCAGTAGTACCCACATCCGAGCCAAGCTCTTCAGTCTTCACTACAACCTCAAGCAATTCGGATGGACAAAGCTCGACGTTCTCAGTAATATCCACATCCAAGCCAAGCTCTTCAGACTTCACTACAACCTCAAGCAATGTGGATAGACAAAATGTGGATAGACAAAGCTCGACGTCCTTAGTCATACCCACATCCAAGCCAAGCTCTTCAGAATTTACTACAACCTCAAGCAATGCAAATGGACAAAGCTCGACGTCCTCAGTATTACCCACATCCAAGCCAAGCTCGTCAGACTTCACTACAACTTCAAGTACTTCGGCTAAACAGAGCGGGACATCTTCGGTGGCAACCACCTCAACCCAGCCAAGCTCTTCAGACATCACTACAACATCGTCTTCGTCGTCCGCAAGTAATCTTGTGTTCACATCGACATCGACTGACACTTTCTATTTGACGTCCAGCTCATCGGCTCAGTCCTCTGGTAGCTCTGCACCAGGATCCTCATCCGTGCAACAAACACCCACTTCTGGCTCCAGCAGCAGTGCCGCTGTGACTACGAGCGCCCTGGCAGCGTCGTCGGCGACGAGTGTCCTTAGTACAAGCTCGTCGCCTGCCGTGAGTAGCACTTCGAGCTCGACGCCATCAACATCCAGTGCCTTGTCTTCGACTACGTCGACCGCCCCAGCCACTACAACATCGTCGTCGCGACCGTCTTCGTCGTTCTCCGCAGCCAATACGATCTTAACAAACACGTCGACGCAGTAAGTAGTCCTTTATCTCAGCTTATAAAAAACACGGTACTAATGCTTCGCAGGACAACCTATTCGACGCTGACTTCGTCTATGAGCTCTTCGTCTGCAAGCTCTTCGTCTACAGTACCCACCATCATTACCAGCTCGTCCACAGTAAGTGCACATAACCTTGTTCGACTGTTTCCACCCGGGTGTGTCCCAGATTACGCGGAGCGAACAATCTCTGCTTCCAAATCAAGAATCTAACATTTACCAGTCGTACACAATCGTTACGATAAGCTCCACGTCAACTTCTACCTCGCGCGCGGTTGCCATGGCTACCACGACAAGAAGGTGATCAATTCC
Source organism: Plenodomus libanotidis (assembly GCA_022609195.1). Lineage (NCBI taxonomy): Eukaryota > Fungi > Ascomycota > Dothideomycetes > Pleosporales > Leptosphaeriaceae > Plenodomus > Plenodomus libanotidis. The sequence goes on along the minus strand of JAGKQA010000113.1, from coordinate 46,826 downwards.
AAGACTCAGCTTGGCACGGGTATGGCAACGCTAGCATTCACAATGATTATCTTGACGTGGACTCGCTTAACGTTCTTTGACCGTTGGACCCACGACTCAACGAGCGACGCACTTGGTGTCCTGTCCGATACTCCAACGTCTATGAATGCGAATTCATCAAATTCCCAATCGTTGGCTATCCAGGTGTGCCCGAAACCAATGTCACCGGACACATGCAGATCTTGGGCCAGTATATCGATGGTCCTCGCTCGTACTAGCCAGTTTGGACGGAACGGTTGCCTCTGCGACCGCTGGTCCTGGCACTAATAGATTGTCGTACCGGTTCAAAGTCAGTGGTGCTTGAGAACTTGAGAGTGAGAATTTTGATTGGCGGTGTTCAAAGGCTGGAGTACAATGCTTGGATCTAAATGTTATTTCTTTCTCACGGTGATGTCGTTCAAGACCTCGCCTAATATCACATAGCAAGCCTTTTTGGGTGCCTTTGAATTGTAATATTGCTGAGCAAATTTCAAGAGAATAATAGCCTGAGAACATGATTGTTTGTCTGTGAAGACTGCAATGTCCGTCATGCCGCCTCCACTGCCTGCAATCAGGCGGCAGCTGTCACTTGCTCTGGCTGAAGAGGAGGAGGTACGTGAAATCTCATTACTGGTCACGGTTGTGTGCAAGATGTTTTATTAATTGGCATGGTAACTTGACAAATTTAGCCATCTCGTCGATCTAAAACTCACAAGTCCTTGTACTCCTCGAAATGGGTGTGGTCCTAGGTATCGTCCTCTCCATCATGATGACCGTCGACCTGTAATGATTCATGCATGTCTAGGTGATACGGGTGCAGTGGAAATCCTTGCGCTGAATCTTGCGCAATCACTCATTCCCAAGGTTGAGGCATCTGATGGTATTAAGTAACGCGGCTACCGGTGCTGACCGGCGAGGCCAGCGTGGTCTCCTCGTCCTCGCCAGCCTTCTCTCCGGCTGTCTCGTCCGGCTCCTCCACCTCGTCACCAGTGTCAGCCCCCTCCCCATCTCCGGTCTCAATGCTATCCGCGTCGCCCTCATCCTCGTCCTAGTACTGGTAGAGACCATGGGTCTGCACCTTCTTGCGAGAAGTGGCGCCGTTGCGTGCGGCGTAGTTTTTGAGCGCCCACTCGGCGAGAAACGACTTCTCGATGAGCTTGCCGTCGTCGTCGGTGTTGGGCGCAGGAGTAGTGACCTTGCACCTTTTGGTGTTCGCCTCTAGCTGAGTACCCTTCAGGATAGCCAAGACGGCAGCTTTGTCGATGGCAACGTCGTTGATGTAGAAGGCTATCTGGCCATTGGTGACCAGAGAAACTGCGAGTGTGGGGGAGAGACAGATGTGACCATTGTACACAAGAGAGTCGGCTTTGGCAGTCAACTTGAAGGCTCCGTTGCGGCGGACCGGACCCAGCAATTTCTGGCCGTTCTGAATCTCGTCAAGGGTCTGAATTTTCTGAAGGGTAGGTGAATCCGTTGGTGCGGGCGGTCTTTGTGTCGGAGGCCGTCTTTTTGATGGCGGGTCTTTTCTCAGTCGAGGCCTTGATGGAAGCGGTGCTCTTGGGCGTGGCCATATTGGCGGAGGTGAAGATGTTCTGTGGAGGCTGTAGGTGTGTGTCCTAGTGTAAAGCGGATTGTGGTGATGTCGCTCGTGTGAGTAGCTTGGATGAACTTGAAAGGTATGAATATGGGGCAAGTGTGATGGCTATATATAGCATTCTGTGTCCAGATAATTGCGCTGCCAGCTTCATTACAGCGGCGCCCAACAACGTGTCGAGCTGCCTCCATGTCTTTCAAGCGTTGCCTCATCCAAAATCACTGCCTTGATTGCAGGTAGACATCTTATTTTCGCCAGCGAACTCTGGAGTTTCCAGTCTATCTTTCAAGTGCCAAGTTCAAGGTTTACATTCAATGGTCGCTTGGTGTCGCGCTGACTCTAACCAGGGGCTGTAGCGAGGGTTGGAGGTCACATGTACTGATGGGGAACGCGCTTCCTGCGTGATGAAAAATAGTTAGCGGTGTGCAGTGCTGAAAACACAGTTCCATCATGGGAGTATATGTGAATTGCCACGTAACTTATGTTGTGGACGCACGACTCCAGAGCCAGAGCTTGGAGTCTTTCAATTTTGTCCAGGACGGCGCGGAAGGCGACAAGAAAATTTGTCTGCTTGAGCGCTGTTTGCTACACGATGAGTCAATCTTACAGTTTCAGCAATCACATCTGGAAAAGACCACCCAGTGTGAGGTTGAAAAGATTCCGCTTGTTATTCATGATGTCCACTCCAATCTAAATTCATGCTGTGCAACACCCTGAGCCTCTCATAAGAAGTAATGCCATCGTCTACGCCTGCAAATCTGTCCGTGAAGCTCTCCAGATCCTCGCCTCTCTGACGTTCTCAATGGTGCCAGTGTCGGATTCGGACTGAAAGGCGGACCCCGAGGCCGATTCATCGACATCCGAGCCACTTCCGTTCGCGTCGCCCTCAACAGAGACCTTGACAGGAGTCCTCTTGGAAGGGCGGACCTCGGTATCAGCCACCCGATACAGCTCCCTGGTGACCACATCAAGTGTGCGGCTCCTCTTGACCTCGCATCCCTCCCACTCCTCCTCAAACCAGCGCTGCAGTTCCGCAGCATGCGCCCGCTTGGTGCCTGCACCAGGCACAGTGACCGTGAAATCCATCGTCGTCTGTTTCAGCTTGCGCGGATCCTTCAAAGTCTGTGACTCGATTTTCGTATCCTTCAGAAGGTGGATAATGACCTTCTTCGCAATCTTGCTGCCCGCCTCGTTGCGCCAGTGAATCTCGCCTGCAATGAGAAGCTCGATCGCTAGCGCCGGGCTGAGGCAGACGTGACCCTCGACGTACGTGCAGCCGCCGTCCTTGCGTGCCTCGAGATCGTAGAGGCCGTCTTTGCGGATGGCGAGCTGGCGGCGGAGGATGGAGGGTGCTTTGCCGTCGTCGTTGTCGTCGTCGTCGTCGTCGTCGTCGTCGTCGTCGTCGTCGTCCTTAGGGACGTGGACGCCGAGGTGGACCACTTTGGCGCGGGAGGTGAAGACGACGGTGCGGCCTTTCTTGGCGCTGCAGTTGAGGGTCAAGTAGCCCTGCGTGATGAGGTAGACTGCTTTGCCGAGCTGCTGCTGGTCCTCGGGGGTGGCGCCTTTGTCGAGAGTTTTGGTGGTCGTCCAGGTGTATATGGCGTCGGCAACGGCTAGCTCGTGCTTGCCGACGTCATGGAGGACTTGAGGGGTGTATTCGAAGCCGGTCTTAATCTTGGCCATGTTTATGGATCGAATTGTGCTGCTTGGTGATGGTTTGTGTTCGCTGTTCGAGTGATTGATGTTTGTGGTGGTCTGGCTCGAGAGCGAAGAGCCTCGATCTGCACCAGTCTCGTCTTCTATTTATGATGTGCCATGATCAAGGACAGTGAGGTAGCGAGACGTCAGTAAAATTTGAAAGTTTATCAAGCTTTCTAAAGTGCATAGCATCGTGGTGAAGATTCGACAAAGGTTTGAAACGCATGTCGCCTTCATCACGCATGGAGCTGCGAGTTTCGACTAGGAATGACATTGTCACAAACGCCACAGAAAGGCACGATTCGAATTCAAAACGCCGCGTACATTTTCCTCTAGCATATTCGACAACATGCGCGAGTCAACAAAGATTTGAGAGGGATTTCAGGGGCCGACGGTTGCCTTGAACAGCACTCGCCGTATCACACGATCCAGCCCCCACTCTCCGTTCGAAAGGCGATCCTGGGCACGTCCGCCCGTGTTCCTCGAACATCAAGTTGAAGACAGCTATAAAATCATGTGCAATGCTGTGGTGCATTGTTGAGGACGTCCTGAGACAATTCACCCACGATGTTCATCTCGATTAACCTTGCAATAAACTGGTGCACTCACCACTGATAATCGTGGATCTCGACCCTCGTGCGTCCCTACGAGAATGCGTGAGCCACACTCTCCCCCGTGATCGAGCAACAAAACCACCCCATCAGTACACTGTGGCAAACTTACATCTCTGGAAGCTCTCCTTCCCAAACTGGGGCCTGGGGCATCAACCGAGAGGGCCACTCGCTCCAGCTCGGTGTAAGCTGTCACATTGATGCCAGGCGCCGAAATTGCGTCTGGCTTGATGAATCTTTCGTCCACTGCGGCAAGCTTTGTCATGTGAGGTGGCTTGTCTGAGTCTTCGGCCGGAGCTTAGCCTCGCTCAAATTCGTGGACAAAACCGTGCAGGAGGTCGCCTCGCACATTGATTACAGTGCCGCGCTCACAGTCTCGCTGGCTAGGAACGAAGATGGACCAGTGTGCATGGAACAAAGGGGAGGGGAATTGTGTTGACAGGCAAGAGTAGTCAGCCGAAAATGCTGCGAGCCAGAAATCGATGAGCGATTGAAGGTTTGATAGGTCATGAGACTGGCCCGATCAGCCATCGTGTCTGGCTGCTGCCTGAGGCTCCCCGTATGCTGACTCCTGACCCACTTCCGCAGGCGGAAGCGGCTCAACCTCGTTCATGACTTCGAGATCTCCCTTATCAGCTTGATGTACTTGGAAGCAGCAACAGCCGTGAGGATATGCCACCACCCATGTAGTTCCAGCACCCACTCCCATGGAGGTCCCACAAGTTCCCGAACCCTCCTCAACGGCGGACATAGTTCGAGATCGATTGTCCACACAATAATGCCCAGAGCCATCGTCAACGTTGCCGCCCAGAACTGCTTGCCCAGCCTTGACTTGTCCTCCGCAGAACGTGGGCGGTACTTCGTGAGATAGAGCGCGCGGGTCCAGATGAGATTCTCTATGATGAAGAACGAGCCCCAGTGGATCTCCACGATCCGGGTTTGGTAGTAGACAGCCGAGATGACGACTACTACTGACAGTATTAGGACCGTGATAGCCTTTTGTGTGCCGGGAGCGAAGCCATTCGTGTACAACGGTTGCAGGAACGCACAGCCCAGGAAGAACATGGACATCTCGTCAAGGAATTGCGTGTCCCGGTGGAGGCTTGCGTGAAAGATAAACGAGAAGACCCCGACCAAGATCAACGACACTGCCATGGCATCCATGCCGAATATAAGCTTCCCGCGGCCAGGTGATTTGAAAGCATAGTAGACTATCGCAATTCCCACTTAGTTTGACTGCATTTCCATCCGCCATGTAACAGTCGCCTCCGGCCTAGGGCAAACACGACGGAAGGCAGGTTCAACTCACCGTATGCAAGATTAGTGAGAGTGTTGAAGAATTCGGCGATGTATTGAGTGACGGCGTAGTCCTCCTCACAGAAGCTGGCTTGATGTCAGCAGTGACCGATGGCTGGACCCTGATCCGCGCGTGCCCACCACGGAGAAGGGACAGCTGGCAGGACAGCGCAAAACCCCTTGGATGAGCCGACGCCCGGCCTCAATCTTCATACTGACTTCGCTGTGCTCGAGGGGGTGCCCCAAAATCCGAGGTTGGCGAAGGGGTCGTCGCCCGGGTCATGCCTACTTCGATGAGCCATGATTTCAGTTGACGAGTCGGCCGACGCGAGTGTTGACGATGCTCTTCACGGGAATATCGATGGAATGGGGATCCTTTCAAGTTGCCTGTGACTCGATGGCGACGCAGTTTGTTATTGAGGTCGAACCTGCCACGTTATATTCACCGTGTCCTCAGGAGTGGCATGTGCAGTGGATGTCATTCGTGTCATGTCATGCCATGACATGCCGCGGCCTGCAGGGACCGTCAGAAGCGCGCTTGTCTTAGGTAATCAGGTGGAGGCTGCTAGGATGCCCCTATCATTTCCTCACGGCTTCCTACACCTTTTTTACTCTTGCTCCAATGCCAGCTGGATGTGACGATGTCGAAAAGTGATAGCTAGTTGTCTCAAGCTCTAAAAGATATATGCAGACGATGCGAGTCGACTAAGTAGGCCTCTGTAGCTAGAAACGTACATGGTGTGAAGTCCTTTGGTGCTCTTCAGTTAACAGCCTCTGAGATAGGGATATCAAACCCTCCCGTCGCGTGCTCGACGCGTACTTTCAGTAATTATACGTCGTGTGAATTGCTCCATCGCAGGCAAGCTCGAGATTTGTCCAACGCTGTACTCATTATCCACACCAAGATACATCTCGGGATCTAAAGTGCTCATCCAAATTTTGTGTCATTTTTCTGTTGCTATGGCGAATTTGCTCGACCACCACCGCATGGTGAGGGAAACTCACGACCGCATTCATTCCCAGATCTTCGATGCCTACATTTCCAGCCGGACTTTCCTCGCCGCACAGCAGAGCAACGAGACTCATCAGATTATCACACTCGAAAAGTCAGAACGAGTAGAGGACCTAGCCTTGAAATCGTCGCTGCCTGAGCTCGTAGCTGATACAGGCTCGAGACCGTTGCTTGTGAGCCAAGATCAGAGTCGTTCTTTGCCTGCCACCCAACAGAACAACGCAGATGTCGATGTCGAAATGTCTGGGACCGATACTGGTCCAATGCCTGAAAAGCGTCGTCGCGGCCGCCCACTCGGGTCTGTCACTGGTACATCCACCTCCGCTCCGCGCACCAAGCTCAAAGCTCTCGCCAATCACCCCCATACACACAAGGGTAAAGTAATCAAGCGGATTCTTCAAGACTACCCGATAGAAGATGAGGTCGAGTTGCAGGATGAGAACTTCAAAAAAGACACCCGCCTCATGACTCTGCAGGAAGTGTAGGAATGGTTTCAGAAGATTTTGACCACCACACCGCCAAAGTCGGATGACCACGGGAAGGGATGCTTGCTCTGGACCGGTGCCCTTCTCAAGAACAATACTATGCCCAACGTAAGCTTACCCGATCTCGCTAAATAGACTGGTGATGATATTGATATTGAAGAAGGTGAGCAAGACGGTCTCACCGAAGCTGCACGAGGGCCTCAAGTGGAACGCACAATTCAAGGTTCACAGAATTTCATACGTCGCTTATCACGAAAAGGACATCCGTGGATACGTCTCACAGCTGTGCGGAGATCAGCGGTGCATCAACGGTGCGCATATTGTGGATGAGGGCGCGAAGAAACACGTCGTTTGGACTTCACACCCAGGAGGCACATGCAAGCATGACCCGGAATGTATTAAGGATCGCGACGGAAGATAAAGGAATGAGAGTTGATTGGAATTGTACTTACATAGATACTCGGACTTTGCTTCTTGGTGGATGTCGGGTGGTGCGCAGCTGGTCGGTCTGAGATGGACATGACCTAAGAGAAAGACTCTGGAGGGGAGATTGTTTTCGAGGGCAGAGGCTAGTTCCACACTATCTCGGACAAAATCTCTGAAAGATGTCATGCGCATGACTGCCTTCCTTCGCTCCGCCCTTGCAATGTAGAAGCGGGTGAATTGTGTGAAGAGAAAGAGATAAACTGGGCCGAGGCTCCGTGCTGCACCATCAACAGCAACTCTAGCTAGCGGTATGACTCTGATCACGACCTTGAGATATGCTGCAAATTTGCGCAATACGGTAAGTCTTACTATTCATTCTCAAATTCCTAGCAAATTAAATCTAAATCTGCAGCAAGCGGCAATCATGGCTTCCACCCAGCCCACCATCCTCCTGATTCACGGTGCCTGGCACCAGCCCTCATCCTACGACAAGCTCGCAGCAGTTCTTCATGCCACAGGCTACGAAGTCCACGTCCTCCAACTGCCATCCACGAACGGCTTGAGTCCTCCTGATGGTGATCTCATCACCGCTACTGCCGCAATCAGCTCCGCCGCCGAGCGTCTCATTGAATCAGGCCACACCATCATCGCCCTCATGCACTCGTACGGCGGCCAAGTTGGCACCAACGCCCTTTACGGCCTAGGCACCACGTCACGCGAAAATCAAGGTCTCACCGGCGGCGTCTCTCACCTAGTCTATCTCTGCGGCTTCATCCTCCCCGAAGGCTGGACGACCTTTGCCCAGGCGGAGGCTATCGGCATCGGCGAGAACATGGAGGATGCACTAGAGCTCGCCTTTTCAGAAGATGGGAACTGAACCATGACTGACCCAAGGGGACAGCTTCTGAATGGTTGCAGCGATGAAGCCGAAGCTGAGGCCTACATCTCGAGACTGGGGAATTGGAGCTTGAAGTGCCTCAGCCAACCTCTCACGAACTGCGCTTGGAACGAGATTCCTGTCACGTATGTTCACACTACCAGGGACAAGAGTATCACTTCGTTTTCGCAGGAAATCATGATCGAGAGGGTCAAGGGGAATGGTTTAGAAGATTTGTCGATCATTACGCTGGACTCAGATCACAGCACGCATCTCACCGCGACGGATGAGGTTGTTTGGATTGTGCGAAAGGTTTCGGGTCTGATGTAGCCTCCGTACTTCGAGTCGGATCTCGGATTTGCCACGGGTCTGCAGCTGCTTCTTATGTGTACTACTTATGGACAATCCCTGGTCATGTCCATGATTCTCGCTCGCTCGTCCACTGAAGCAGCTAACTCGGGCACCTCCAGGTAGTGTGACAGATGTCCAGACGGCCCTTCATTCAAACATTCTTTTGAAGCATTTGAGAATAGCAGAATCAGTCTCTCGACCATTATTTCGAATGGTAAACAGTCAAGTCTGATAGTTTGATAGCAGCGGAGGAAGAATTATCGCTACAAGCACCGCTAACAGACCTTGCCCACCAAATGTGTCTGTAACTCAATACCCGTATCATGACAATACTTGCCGACAAGGGGTAAAACTTCCTATCGTCCGCTTGGCTTTTGTTGGCCACATGCTTGGCACATTGTAGGAAACAAGGACTCCACACAGCTGAGCATATTTACCCATGGTTCTAGAGCCCCTGGAGCTCTTGGCCCAAGTAGAACTGATCCTTTGCGTGGCCGACTTCCTAGGGGGCCAAAGTGCTGGAAAAGACGCTCCGATGAGACCCAGAGCCAGCTCTACTTCCGAGGGAATGAACACAGCCAGGCCTTGCTTGTCGAAATACGGCGGAATAGAAATGGCTGCGGCATATTCGAACCCTGTGATTAAATTTTGAGCTTTTCGTCAGCTTCCTGTCGTCATCGTCTCTCTGCAGAGACTGAAATATGGCCATGCAATCGGGTATGCCTGCTGGAACTGTTTGACCCGACTCTGTCACCCAGAAAGCCAGCTTGACGGCCGTTGCAATGCTCGCACTGGATGTACAATTTTTTTTAAAGCTTATCGACATCAATTGAGATGATCAAGACTTACACAGCTCCCAGCATAAAGATGAAGGCGACACCGAGACGTTGTTTCAATGGCATCTGCAGCTTCAGCACAGGCACAAGCGGGAAGAACAGCAACAAACCATCGAGCGCCAAACTTGAGGCATATCGAGCTTCCTGAATATCGTGCCAGTACTTCAGGTTGCAGTGTCGGCTGAACTCGAGCGGAACCCATGCATAGTACAAGGGTGCACATATATGCAGTGGGAGAAAGGTAAAAGCTAACACATAGATGACTTGTAATGCTAGTAGCGTCCAGATACTCCATCTGAAACCCGGCCCACTGGCCTTCCAGAAGATCTTGCGGTAGAATAGAGTTATTGATAGTCGAATAGAGGTGGAAACCCAGGGGTGAGAGAACGATATGACCAGAAGGCATCGTAGCCATCTAGTATATTCACGTATGGTGACCTCGTTCAATGGCTTTCCAATACCAGCTGCAAAGTTTGCGTAGCTGCCAAGGACTATCCAGCTGATGAATAAGAAGTGTGCAAGAATGTCACTTAGCAGCTATCGTAAGACAGATGGCAAGGTGTGTCCTACCAAAGAGACCAAGATAGCGTAGTCGTCGAGTCCTACACTTTTCGTGTGAAGCCGGTAAGCAAGACGGAGAGACACAAGCCAAGTTGTGACAACGCCAGTTATGATAGTTCGAATAGCAATGGAATCGACTCTATGTGTATCATCAACTCTTGTTGGCGGAGGAATAGAAAACATGGTGCCACAATCTTCTGCAGCCATCGTCGAATACCCAGGTCAGCTGCGTAATAATGAGAAATTTCCCGAGCTGAAGAGGCTGAAACTGAAAAGGCAGGCCTCCCGATAGTTCCACGAAGCGGACGGTCTCTGGGTGTTGTTTCCAATGAGGAGGCGTCATGGACAATGTTATTACTGACAGACGAAAGAAATTCTTGCAATCCCGGTGGATGGCTTGTTGTGTGTTCACCAGGAAATATATGCAATAATCAAAGAATAACAAACAAAATGTAGACCGCAATAGAACTGCACTCCCGATGCTCACATCCCTTCAATGGTAATCAATCAAAATAGAATGCTACAATTTGACTTTTCTAGGTTTACGTTAGTCCACTCTTGGAAGAAACCTCACCTCGATGCGCTTCGATCGCCAACAGTTGCATTATGTTGGCAATATTGGTCCTTGGAAGCTAGCAGTCAACTCTCTGTGTGTTTCTTATTAGTTGCAGTCACTTGTAAGATGCTTCAATGTGACTTAAAGAATCATGGGTTTCCTTACCGGACCGTGCCTCGCCCGCCAACCGTTGCATCGTGGTGTGGAGCTAATCGCAAACCTTGGAACTCTCTTGGGTACCCAGGTACAGGCGAAGATTGCGCGAGATGCGCACATGCATGTTGCAGCCCACCTACGCATTGCAACCGCACCGGTCATTTCAAAATACAGGTCGTGTAAGCCACTAGACAGGACAGCCCTGGAGGATGCCCAGGTGGAGGCTCGAGACTCGGCGCGTAGACATCCTGTTTTGTTACGGGCATCACCAGACGTTGGTACTCTTCTGGGTGGTGAGGTCGAATGGTGATCTATTGAGACCCGGGTTACAAAGTTACGGCAAGGGAAACTTGTTCGAAGTGCCTCCAACAACACACCTAGAGAAGCGACTCGGTACTATTTCCCTGTCTAGATAATCTGTGTTCTTGTCTTCTTCGCATTTTTGCTCTTTGCATTTTCGTCATGCGATGTCTATGTAACCTATATGAAACGGTTTCCCGGATTCGGAAGTCTGACAGCAGAAGGTCACGCCCTTATCATGATCTGTATTCCATAAATTGGATCCTCGCTTACAACCTCTCATAACGACTTGGGTGGCCTCGTGATTCCCGTCAAGAAATCCCCATTGATCTTCTTGAAAACTTTGCTCACTCCCTCGTGGTTGTAATCCTTCTCATTCCACATATCCTTGTGGTACCAGACCCTTCCCTCCCCATCAAGTCCCAACGAGACAAGACTGTCGACCGCTTTCGACGCCCCAACGCCCCCGGACAGTGTACTCATGCTGAAGCTTGAATATTATCTCCTCGTCTGAGTCCTTGACAACCTCCGTCTTGAGTATTTTTGAGACCCGAGAATGCTAGGCGAAGACAACACCACTGCCCGGCGATTTTGTAACGCGTATCGCAGTATGAGAATGCGTCTTCTTAAATGGACTTCGTGTCATAGATCAAGAAGTCTCGTCAGTAGTGTTCGTATCTTGGACGCTAAAATTTGTCTACCTTGCATATCATTTTTGCTTGCACGACCGCCATACAGGTTGAGAATGTGGTGCATGATCTTTCCATGCTCGGACGAGATGTTGACCGAATTGGGTGGGTGAGGCTCGTACTCGAAGTCTTTGCTCAGGCTCCGTGGCAGATGCCTTGAGTTGCCTGTCAGTGCCTGTACATCTGGGTTCGCTCGAATTTGTCGTGGAGGTCCTGTGTTGGTCCAGCCATAGTGGGCCGTTGTTATGCGTGCCTCGGAGTTTCGAGTGATGGTATTGATCTTGCTATGATTTCCCAGAACACTTTGATGCGCACTTCAATTTAATGTGCGTATCATGCACGAATCTTTCGTAATCAATGATGCCGGTCACCGCAAAAAGCGATCGGAAAAATGTAACATCATGGCCGGCTCACACTATGCCGCCAGATGCAAGATCAAGCCACTTGAGGAGTTGACTTTTATCTTGAGCCTGCAGCACAGCTGGAATGCTTAGCCCTACGCAAACCGGCGCCCAGTATTCTGCAGCACATTCAATTTTGAAGCCCTCAGGAATAAAATACCATCCAAAACGTTGGTCAGCTTGCCGAATGTTGCGTTTGGCCATCTCAGGAGCGCAGTACAGGTAATGCCCATATGCACGGGGGCTGGTGCAAATCTCATTCCAGGTGCGGTCTCGCAGTTTTCGGGAAGTAATGGGCTTTCAAAATGCTGCGTTGGTACATAGACTATTGGCGGTCACCGGACAAATCAGGTTCAAGTTGGCTCTGTGAGATATCATATAGGACCAATTTAAATACGCGCAAACAACTTCATGTAACAGCTGAAAACAGCAAATTACCTCCTATGTACAGTATTTTCAACAGCTTTATTATAGATAACTCTCATATCATATTCTGTAGCACTACTACATAGTATACACTTCGAATACTTTATTGTTTTGGATATAAAACTAGTTGCTTATGAATTCCCCCGGAACTATACGAGGTTCCCAAAATCCTACCCATCGAAAAGCACTAAATATAGCGCCATTACATGTTCCAGGACAATTAGATAATACTGCAGGCCTTTGTTTGCTGGTATCTACTTTCATAGCATCTTATTGAGACTGAAGTATCCGGTGTCGTGTTGGAGTGGCAAGTTGCCACCTCTGATCCAGCTGTAAGGGCCGACTCTTGTTTACCTAGGGTAGGTAGTCTAAGGGACTTGTATCCACCATTTATTTGTTCATGATCCCGCAAGGTTCCCTGAGAGGTAGAGGAAAAAGCTGGAAGGCTTAGCTTGAATGGGCTTGACCTGTCTGGATTGCAGCTCCCTTCATCCTCTGGAGTACGTACACTGTTCTGCTGACGGCTGCATGCATACAGACGAGGTGATATACTGATCAGGAGGATTCATAATCACCACGCTTGTGAATTGATAAGCCGAACATTATACAGATGCGCCCGAAAATCCTCTTGCCGAGATCAATTTAAAAAATACACTCCTTGCACTTAGTGCTTTGGCCACTCGTCCGTCAACACCTTATCGTCTTAGATTCAACTTCAAACTTTACGCTCTCGCCATGCCCTCAACATGCAAAATCGTCGTCGGGACCTCTGTGGGGCAGGCCGAGGTGCGATCGATTTCAGTTCCTCAAGCTCACAATGACTTTATCCTCGTAAAGACGAAAGCAGTCGCACTCAACCCAGCTGATTGGAGAATCATGGCCATGGAAGGTAGTGTGGGTAACTTGTTCGGCTTCGATTATGCCGGTGTGGTAGAAGAGGTCGAGTCCATGGTGGTGAAGCCTTTTAAAAAGGGAGATCAAGTCTGTGGATTCGTGCATGGCGTGTGAGTTAGTTCTCTCTGCTTCCGTGATCAGACGCCCAGCATCGGCACCAAGATGAAATGAACGAATCACCTGGGCAGATTGTCTTGGCCTTTATTGTATTGGATTTGAGTTTCGGATGCTTCAAGCCTTGGGCAGAGTGGCCCCACGGTGCTCGGTCACAAATTGTCTGATAGACCCCCTCAAGACTCAGCCTGCTGACCATAGAGCTCAAGAACAAACACAACATTGAGAACGGCGCATTTTCGGAGTACATCATCGCTCTGGCGGACTTGTCGATTGAGATACGTGACAACCTCACCTCTGAAGAGGCAACTACACTTGGCGCCGGCCTGACGACTGTTGTAAGTGCAAATCCAGTCTTCCGCGAGGCACACAGTGTTGACACGTTCCAAACAGGGCCAAGGTCTGTACCAATCCTTGAAGCTGCCATTACCTGATTCACCTCTGGGAAAAGCCGAGACAAATTCTCATTTATGGCGGCAGCACCGCAACGGGAATTTTGGGCATCCAGTTCGCCAAGCTCTCTGGTCTCACCGTGATCACTACCTCGTCGCCTCATAATTTCGACTATCTAAGGTCTTTGGGAGCTGATGAGATATTCGACTACCATGAAGATATCGAGTCACTGGCCAAAGAAATCAAAGAGTTCACCAAAAATGAGCTGACGCTCGCCTGGGACTGCTCACCCACTGAAGCTTCGGCTCGTCTCTGCGCACTTGCCATGAGCGACCAAAAAGTGGGGAAATATTCTAGTCTTGCGCCTGTCGATGCGGCTTTCGTCAACAACATCAACGCCAACCTTGAGACCGAGTCCACTATCTCCGTGACGGCCTTCGGTGTGGCGTTTCCTCAACTCGGCAAGGCAGAAGACCGCGAATTTGCGAGCAGGTTCTTCGAGATGAGCAAGGAATCACTTGCCGATGGACGGATCAAAGTGGTGACACCTGCGATTGATCAGAATGGGGAAGGATTGGGAGGAGTTTTGAAAGAGCTGGAAGATCTAAAGCACGGCAAAGTGTTCGTGACGAAGCTGGTGCACACCATCTAAACGGACCTTTCATACGCAATGTGTGTATCCCTGCATAAATAGGCGTGTCTGCGTTGATAACCTTGAAATTTAAGCAGCTTGCCCGATCTCCACTCTTTTCAATTGAAATGTACCTGGAAATGTTCAGCGAGCAGTACTAAGACAGACATTTCTAAGTCTCCGCCTTGCATGCACTCGTTGGCAATTGAATAAGTATCCCAACTCTATGCCCAAGTCCGAGGTAAGGACTTGGTAATGATTTTACTCAACCTGGACCATAACCAACAGCATGATCGAGCGGCTAGCTGCTGTCAAAAATCCATGCTCGGGAATCTAGAAGCTGTTGGGCCCCAAGCTGCCAGGCATCTTCCATGTCTATACCGCCTCACTTCAGTTGATCGCCCTTTGCGGACAACTCAGTGTAACTACTCGGCCCGAGCCACTAGACCGATAGCTGGTAGTCGGTGGTACGGTCTTCAAGCTGTGACAGTCGGCCGGACGTGTCATTTCGCAAAAGGGCCGCGCGCCATTCCGGAAATTGACAGCTGGGCATGTATAAATAACAGAATGCATTGTGCAGAACGCACACATTCGGCATAATTGCCAGCCATGTAGAGATAGTGCCCATGTTGAGCACATGGACATGATCTTGGATAGTGTTGGGTGTCGGCACTTTGGCCCCCAGACTGGGTCCATCCCAGCGGAATGGGCAAACTTTCCGAAACGCAAACTTTGAATAGGAGTGAATCTGGGAGATCAGACCCCTGCCACGAATCATCTCCCTTCTCACCGTCGTCGTTGGGCACTGTCCGGGTAGCAAGCCTTTCAGCTGCCCAGTTGACGAACGGAGCGTTGTCGCCGGACGGCCTCTGCTCTTGTGTCAGTCGTCATCGGGGCATCGCGATAATTCTGGTGCTTGTTGTATTTGTGAAACTCTTGGCAGGGCTTGAATCTCGACTGAGTTCGAAGGTTTGGCGACAAAGGTCCGATTACGGTCTCGGGGATGCATATACCTCCCCAACCAGGCCGGTCACCGAAACCGAAACCATTGGGCATTATGATATCGCTAGCCCGGCATCTCACCATTTGAGCATTCACAGACAGTTTTACTCCTTCATCCGAGTCCAGCCAAAACCGCTTTCTAGTAGAGTGTCATGCCACTGTTGGTCCCGGACAAAGTCAACATGAATTACGCTAATATGATCGAGGAGAAAAACCTCAAAGTACGTCTCTGAACAATCCTCGATGGTACTGGTGGGAAAGCAAAGCGCTCAGTGGGAAGGTCTGACGCAAAAGACAGAAAACGTTCATCATAGCAACATTAGTTTCGACGCTGGTGGGAACATTCGCCGCATCGCACAACCTCTACGACCGGTTGACTCAGAAGAAGAAGGATGACAACCAGGATGGCGCCATCAAGAAACTCGAAGAGAAAATTGATCAGATGTCGAAGACAAAGGAAATCACATCCGGCAAGAAGGACGATCTGAAAGATGAATTTGACAGGTCAGGGCAGCTCATCAGGCGAGAATTCGACGGTGCATATGACAAGTTGGGTCGAAGGTATGCCATAGGCGACAGTAAGTTAGGTCCATGACCGGCCCACAGCAGTCAAGCTGTAGAACTTCGAAGCTGAGCACGCACACACAGTCTTGACCGAGAATGAGCTCCAGAGACAAATAATTTCTCTTCAACAGACCGTCATCGGCGTTCTTGAAGACGCTCTCTACAGCGGACGACAGCTTGATCACACTAGCGTCGACAAACTCATGTGGGCCACGAGAGCTGCTCGCAACGGGTCACTTGATGCTCTTCAGGGCCAATACCACCGTATTATGCAGCAAGTCGCCGCTCCACAAAATCCGCACAAAGTCATTGAGGCGCAAGCCATCGAAAGCCGCACACGTGAAGCTTCGCCTCGCCGAGCTACAGCTAAAGCACTTCTACCGCCTCCTCCGGTAGAACTTCACCAGCGTACAGTTCACGACGTTATAGCGCCGCGAGACACACCAACATTATTTGAGACACAAGTCATCGAACGCAGCGCGCGCAGAGCTTCGCCTCACCGGCCATCAGCCATGGCACCACCGCCTCTCGTGAAAGAGCATCATCAGCGTACTGTTCAAGAGATCAAATTGGCACGACCTCTTGAGAAGGTTCCTGAACCGCAAGTCATCGAACTAAGCTCGCGTGGCTCATCACCTCGGCGATCCCCTGTCAAGGCTGTCCCACCACTAACCGCGGTCAAATCTACGCGAGGGCCGTCGCGTCCGCCACCGCCGCCAAAGAAAAAATCAGGCCGTGATTTCTACTGTGGCTACAGTATTGACTTGCAGCTGTCACCGAGACCTCTCTCGAAAGCGTTCAGTCCCAATATGGGAAGCAGGTGCCCTACGTGCAATCTCAGTTTGGCCGTTGATTCCGCAGACATGTGGGAGTTCAAGCTCCCCAGCAATTCCCCAGCAGATCCGGCGAAATCTCAAACAAAAGAGAAGACAGTTGTAAAAGAGAAGGATGGTGATAGAGACCGTGGCCGAAGCACGACGCACAAGGAAACTGTGCAGGTGGCTGTCAAAGAGGACAAGAAGATGGTGAGGTTCAGGATCCCGGCAAAGTTTGTGGTCAAGTGTCACACTCCAGAGGGTGACTATGCTTGTGCGTTGTGCTGTGGTCCTCTCGAGAAGTGGTCTGGCTCGGTGGTTCTGTGCGATGACCCGGAGTCTTTGGTAGATCACGTAGCGCGGGACCACAAGACTCATGATATCGAGAAGGAAATCGATATTATAGTAGGATGATTCCTCAGGGGCCTTTCAATCCCAAGAGATCAAAGCATTATTACGCGTCGCCTATTGCTGTGTGGTGTGCAATTGTGTGCCAATGTGTGCAATTGTGTGCAGTGGGTTACGGCATATACTTGCAGTCCACAAATCCCTTTGCAAGGCATCGGATTTTGAGGTTCTGATTTGATCGTTTGTCAGTCTTTGTTCACTTCGCTGAAGAACACGTCTTGAAGCAAAAGTAGTAGTCTCCTGCCGCGGAATCAGAAACTCTGACGTGCAAAACCTTCTCGATCCCCTTCCGCGATGCCGTTCTTGCAAAAATTGCTAAAAACGAGCACGAGTGTAGAAAACACTCTTGTGTATGACCTGTGCAGGGGTCGAACCTGCAATCTCCTGATTCGTAGTCAGACGCCTTGCCATTGGGCCAACAGGCCAGTACTGTTTAATTACTGGGAAAGAATAAAATATATATATATAAAGGCAAAAACAGCGGGCGGGGCCGCCTGAAAAGTTCGACTCAAGTGCGGAGCACTAGCGCGCCTCATCGGGTCGTCAATACGTCTGCAAGTCACGGTCAATACTTCTCATTTATGGCGAATTGCAATGAATGTGCGCTGGCTGATATCAGAGATGTCGCATGTCTAGGTGTGCGGGCGGGCAGAACAACGCCCATCTAGGAAATCGTGCCAACGACGACATGCGATAAGTAGCACTTGGTGTGAAAAATCTTTACTGTGTCCTAGATCAATTCTGGTTTGCAGATATCAGATTTGGCGGTCGTTGACTGTAGTATGCTCTCCCGCGGGAATTGGCGGGATACTCGTCTGTCAGATACTCATCTGAAGCATGTTTGCCCCTTGGTCAACTATTGAATGACACTATGATGACCAGACCTTTATGAGAATTATTCAATGCCTAGGCATTCGCATGACTGAATCCTCACGGATAGTGGTATGCTGCGAGTGTTAGCGGAGACTGTATCTCCTACGGACCTGCACGTGCAGTCCCTCGAACGCTGCATCAAGTGTAATATACACGAGCTTGCCAGTATCCTTCAGCTTATGAGCAACAGTCTTATGGCACTCACTTCATAAAAAATGGTGGAACAGAACTGTTCCGCTGTACAGGTGCTGCGAGCACAGCGTCCTGAATCACCAAGGCCGATGGCAGCGCGTCGGGCTATGGTTCTTTACACCGCGGCGATGCATTCGACACTGCTGGGAGACGGCATCCATAGCAATCCAGGATTCTTTCTTTTCTATTTGAGTCTTCTGATTTGCGAGAAACTGTACAGGAGGTGCATCTATTCACTTCCATTCCAGCGTTCTGGTGGCGGTTTCCACGATATCGCGACCGGGGCTATCCCTGTCATGCAGGTGCCCCTGCCGATCACAGGGGTAGGTAGCCCTGCACACGGCTGGCCCCGTGTGACCTTATCAGTTGACGTCTCGAAACGAGAACAATAACATCACATCAACACTTCGCCATTCCCTTTGCTAAGGCTCATTTGTAGCACTCACATTGCTTCTCACGTTCTCCTATCACCTCAGTACTTATCATGGCCGGATTCAAAGACCTGTGCCTTGCGGCACTGGCCTCAAGCCTCATCCATGGCAGCATCGCAGATGTCCAGAAGCCCCTCGGTGATGGCTCGAATGTCTACCACGAGCAAACACTCCTGACGCCGGCTTCGGGCAAGTCACTGGTCGACAGTGAGACTCTGCAGGCCTCGATCTCGGCCGACAAGCTACTTGCCAGAGCTGAGGAGCTATTCAAGGTTGCTGAGCTCAGTGAGCATGAGTACAACCGGCCTACCCGAGTCATCGGGAGCCAAGGTGAGATCTCGACGTGGTGGTCCTGCGGCGAACACATTCTCCAGTACACTTGCCTTGACTGACGCGTGCCCAGGACATATTGGAACCATAACGTATATACAAGATGCTATTGCCAAGCTTGGGGATTACTACAAGGTCATAACGCAGCCTTTCCCAGCGTATTCAGGCAGTGTGTCCGAGTACCGCCTCGTCCTCGGTGACGCGGTGTCAAGGTCCGCTTCCCCCATGGGCCTCACGCCGCCGACCAAGGACAAGGAGCCAGTACATGGCGATCTGGTCCTTGTGGACGGAGACGGCTGCAAAGCCGAAGACTACCCCTCTGAAGTCAAGGGCAACATCGCTCTTGTCCGCCGTGGCACCTGTGCTTTCGGCGACAAGTCTGCGAACGCTGGCCGAGCAGGAGCTATCGCCGCTGTGATTTACAACAATGAGAAAGGCACTCTCCACGGCACCATGGGAACTCCTGAGCCCGACCATGTGGCTACCTTTGGCGTTGACCTAGACGAGGCCGAGCCTATTATCGAGAAGCTCAAGGACGGCTCAGCCGTTGACGCTATCGCTTATATCGATGGCGAAGTCAAGACCATCGTAACGAGCAACATCGTCATACAGACTGCCGAAGGTGACCCGGACAACTGCGTGATGGTGGGAGCGCACTCCGACAGCGTTGGCGAAGGTCCGGGCATTAACGACGACGGCTCTGGCACTCTGTCGCTTCTTGAGGTTGCCACAGCCCTGACCAAGTACCGCGTCAACAACTGTGTTCGCTTTGGCTGGTGGGCTGGCGAGGAGGAGGGCTTGCTTGGCTCGAACTTCTATGCCTCGACCCTGCCAGACGAGGAGAATCTCAAGATTCGGCTCTTCGCGGATTACGACATGATGGCAAGCCCCAACTTCGCCTACCAGATTTACAATGCCACCAATGACGACTCGCCTGCTGGATCCGAGGAGCTGAGGAACCTGTACGTCGACTGGTACGAGGCACATGATCTAAATTACACATTTATTCCCTTCGACGGGCGGAGCGACTATGATGGTTTCATCAGGGCAGGCATCCCTGCTGGTGGCATCGCTACCGGTGCTGAAGGTATCAAGACCAAGGAAGAGGTCGAGCTGTTCGGTGGAAAGGCCGGGGATTGGTACGACCCTTGTTACCATCAGCTGTGCGACAATGTGGGCAACAACAACATGACGGCATGGGAAGTCAACACGAAGCTCATTGCCCACTCTGTCGCCACATACGCGGCCTCGTTCAAGGGTTTCCCGGAGCGCAACCCATCTGATCTCGGTGTTTCGCAGGTGTCGACCAAGTACGAGCAGAGCATCAAGTACCGCGGAAACCGTTTGTTTTGGTAAATCGGAAGTTGACAGGTTGGTTTGCTTTCAAGTTTGTCTGGTCGGTTGTCTTTGTATCCTAGAGCGTGTGCATCTTGCATCGGGTCGGCGAAGGGTTTTATACATACAGGAATAGCATTAATCGCCTAGATTACGTCCCAAGGGCCGCCAACGTTACCCTACTCAACTTTTGCCCTCGAAAGCTATGAGAACAAGTGAAACTGTATTAACACGAAAACACAACGCAGAGGTGTTATATCGCCTGCGATATCCATTCAACATTCTCGGCCAGGTTCTACATTGGAACCTTCTCGGCAAGGGTCACTAGTGACGACCTCCGATCGCCGCTGCTGGCAGAGGGTACCATGCTCTGGTGCTCGGTTGCTCGCGGGCCATAACGAACGTGTCCTCCGGCACAGGAGCCTTCGTCTCTGTCGTCCAATCTTTCTGGCTGGTTGTTAGTATGGGTTTGCCAGGGTTCCACATCCTGGAGTCGCTATCAACGATGGTGCTCACGGATTCTGTACTTCTCGGCGGCGGGATAAAGCTAGGCATTGTCTCGACCGGCGGTTGGCCACTTGGGGGTGGCATGCCGGGCTTCCAGGACGTCTTGAACGTCGTTGTAGATTTTGGTCCCGCGGATCCACCGGGAGGAGATGTGGGCTCTGGAGCGGGTGTCTCCGTGGAACAGAACAAACTGGTGCATGGCGACTCCGGAGGAATTGTGGTGGTCCAAAGAGCGGGCGCTTCGGTGGGACAAAAGAAGCCGGTGCATGGCAATTCCGGAGGAACAGTAGTGGGCTCTCCTGCTGGAGAGCTAGAGGTAGCTGGGGGAGCTGGGGCTGGAGAGGCGCATAGGCCGGTCGTCAGGATAAGGACAGTCAACAGCTTGGGATTAAGAAATAGCATCTTTTCGTGATTTAAGCGGTCAGTCGTTCCAAGTTGTGTGAGCATAGCTCCAGATGTTGTTGTTCACATAAAGGTTTCCTGACCCGAAGCTGGTCTCGGGGAATGACTGAGTACCCGGTCCATCTTACGAGAGGGTCACAATTTTCCTCGCTGAACTTGATGTCATCGATGATCGAGCTACAACTTGAAGCTTGCCGAGTCGTTTGTTTGTATTGACACTGACCCACCGCCTATGGCGCTGATCTCGTCCTAGCACACCGGCGGGGCCGGCTGCGCGATCTAGATGCCACCGCACTAAATTCAGCTGACAGCTGACAGCTACACAATGAAGATCGCTTACGAACAAACTTGTAGGGTTTCCTTGCCGTGAATATTATGCATCAAGATCATCTCAGCGGACCCTGACCTCAAATCTTGACAGTGCTGGCCGTGGGTGGCAGTTCTGGGACCTGGCTTATATGCAGTTGCCAGCCCTGCGACTACCTAGATAGGAGTTTTCTGCCTGCTACTGTCCAACCTGAGTGGTGTATTTTGCTATTTCCTCACAATTGCAACATTGCAAAAATTGTTCTAGCTCACACTGGCGATCGTGATGAGTCCTCCTCCGTCATCACCACATGCACAACGCAACAGGGCTGACTGTCCAGACTTGTCCAGTGGTGATATTTATCGCGCCTCCTATTCCCTTCACGGCTGCCTCCATAATCGCCGCGAAATCCTGGGCTTCCCCGCGATGACCTTCCTCCGCGGGGAACAAATTTAATTGAGCGCCAAACTACAGGCATTGGTCACTCGCAGTCCCGGATCCTCAAATGATCTTAGCCATAGCGCACTCCCATCACAGTCAGGGAATACTAGTCGCAACGCGTTATGTGCAGCTACTTACCACAGAGAAGTGGACCATCCAAGCCAGGCAAGGCACTGTACGTTATCAGGCCACCTACTACCCTAGTGCTCTCTCAGCGGTTCCAGAGCGGCAGGACGCTAGCTTCTTCCCGGCAGGTTAAATCTGGCACCAATCTTGATACCATTAGGTACGGTGTATGCCTTAGAATATTCTGCTCAAAACACCGGACCGCTGTTCGCAAGGCTAGACACTTCTGGTGCAAGTTATATAACAGTATAAACCCAGTCAACAAACCCAAGAGAAGACACGGTACCAACGGCTTTTGTCGAACCCCGCCAGACTCCTTGATCTGCTCCACGTCTTTTTTGTTGCATTGGAAAGTGCCAGTGATAAAGCCAAGATTGTATAAGTCGGCCAGGAACAGACAGTCATACTCGTCAACACCGACATCACCCGACATGCTATTCACCACGAGTCCTTCGCGGAAGTAAGTATCATTGTTCCACCCTCCCAGTGCAGAGTTGTTGTAGGTTCGACTGTAACATCAAAGAATTTGATCAGCTCATGCTTCATATTATGGGCGGAGGAATCACTCATCCATGATCGACGGAATGTGTTTTGAGAAAACTCGTAGGTGCAGTTAGGGGGGGGGCGCACGCACAAGAAGCTCGCATTGAGTGTTGATTGTTCCGTCGAGTACCCATGTTCCGTCAGAGCAAATCCATCGATTTGCATATACCGCAATGACTTCATGCCCCAAGGCCACAGCTGCGTCGAGTTGTGGTAAATAATTTGCAAGTCGCCAAATGAGTCGGCTGTGTCGGTTATTGTACCTTTCCAATTGTAGGCAGATAGTATGACTGTGTCCAGAGACAGCGGCATATTGTCAGGCATGACAATCTGATGCAAAGCCTCGTTATTGGTGATGTGAAGAGAATTGGTCATATCCGTCTGTGATAGGTTGAGAAATAAGAAATAATCGTTGTCGGTAAAGATGAAAGTGTGGACCCTGAAAGGGAAAAGGCCACGATCACTATGGTTGTAAGACATCGCGCCCGCCCCGAAGCTGGAATTGGAGACTGTGAAGTTGGCATTTTCTCCATGCAACTGTGAGATATTGTGCCTCATTCTGTCGGAGTTGAAATCACCGACAGTGGTGCAGTTGAAAGATCCGATGTCTTGTAAGCGTTCCACTAAAACCTCCTGCATGTTGGGGAGCGAGGCCAGGAGCACCTCGTTCTCGACATAAACTAATTGTTCAAATTTGATTGATTGCAGCTGAGAACTGTTCACGATGGTGAAACTTCCGTTGACCGTTCTGATGGTGGTACTGCTGATGCTCTCAAGGCTGCTAGTATTGGAGCCATCGAGTCGAAAGCTTCCTTGGATCACCTCAACCCCGTCCAACGTGATAGAGTCGTTTGCGACAGAACTGATGACCAGATCTCCAGTTACTGTAGGACACGCAGATACGACACGATCTGCATCATCTTGGGACGTCAAAGTAGGTGATATGCACTGTGTTCCTGATTGTGCGAAGGCGAAGGTTACTTGAGTTACAGTCAGTTCTTGGACTTGGACAGGAGAAAATTATCCGTTGAAGGCCATACTGACAGCTGCATATGATGATTATCATAGAAACTATCGAAGATCTTGACCGCATGGTTGCTGGCGACTTTGCTGAGCGGTGGTGTGTATCCGTGAGTGGACAGATATTATCGTGCACGGCTGCCAAGTGGTATCGCGCAGGGACGAGGTTTGCGTGGAGTAAACGGAACGAAATTAGGGTTTTGAGCAGAAGTGGAAGCTTATCTTTGCATGAGTAAGGATACAGACGAGGATTGTTCTTTTTAAAAACGTCGTTGGATGATGCGCAGGGCCGTCTTATTTTCAGCAGGAGTCAATTCATGACTTGGCAGTCAGCCAACGACAGTCTAAAATTACATTGACAGACTTCTGCGACACCACGCTGCAACGCTTCTCCCGTCTGGTCTAATGGTTCTGATACAAGTCGTACTTGTTGCCTGCGAGGTTCCGAATCTAGAAGTTGAACATGACACCCAACGGGAGAAGTGGCGTCTAGACCACAAACGTGGCCGCAGCCGGTCTACGGCCTGACAAACCCAAAGCACGACTGGGACGTTCGTCCTGGGCCCTTTCATCTGGCCCGTATACGCACCAAATTGATTTACAGTTATTCCCATGGTGGTCAGACTGAGCGCTCGTTGTTGCTTCTCCCGATATCTTCTAAGGTTGCTGTGCTGTAGCAGCTGTGCCACATGCAAGGTTCACTTCCCTGATAAGTCCCCAGCATCGGCACATGGCTTCCTTTGACAGACCCGGTCTTGGACCATAGTTTCACGCAGATTATCTAATATCATACCAACTGCATGGTTTTGACCTGGCATCAGTACCTAAGGGTGTGAAATTACCACCGAAAGTCCGAAAACAAGGCAGCATGGACGTCACAAGGCAATGTCTTGTCAACCTCATCAGTAAGAAATTTGGACGGATTCGCAAGGTCCACTAGCAAGATGACCGACATGATGACATTGGATTGAGCCATGGGCTCTTAGGAGGTGATTCAGGTGCCTGTTCCTGTGTATCATTTCTTGCCGAGTGTTGGTACAGGCTGATGACTGCTCAGGTCCACGGGTGTGGCCTGTGGAATTCAGCTCCAGTGCCTGGATGTAAAGACTTCTGAGGCTGTAAATGGTCTCCTGGGGAGATGCATGGTAGTCAGATATGGAATACGGCAGCAAATAAAAGCACATCGGGCCCAAGCTTTGTCAATATGAGTTATCAAAACTAATGCTTTCGATCCTACCTTCACCTAGTGTGAAAAATTCAGTCAATTTCTAGTAATGCAACAATGATCACTTTCCAAGCGGCGGACTGTTGGACTTCAAGATCGCCAGACTCGCCAAAAGCGATAGGCTGGCAAGTGAAAGCAGCCTGTGAGACGTATCAAATCGACTATTCGGGAGAGAACGATACTGCAACAGCCTCATGGATTTCCAACGACCGCGGAGTGCCCTACTACCTGGACACAATACTTCAGAAAGTGATCAAACCTAAATATGGCAGTCTTGGTAAGCACATTTAAGCCGATAAGTGTTTCGTTCACCATGATCACAGACCCCTACAAAGTACCTATCCGTGTACTACACGATATATCCTCACATGACTTATACTCAATCTATCCGGACCTCGCTGACGTCTAGGTTTTCAAAGATGGGTGGTATACCAATTTCATGAAAGAATACGAAGGAGTGAAACCATACGAGAACATTACAGACAACTGGGGAAGCCACGGGGACTGCTTTAATATCGACGCACAAAACTGCAAAGTCAACAAAGATGCTTGCTCCGACCAATCTGAGGTTTACTACACTCTTAGAACGTTCTCCAACTTCAACAGATTCATGACACGAGCTATCATACCGTCTTTAACGAATACCTCAATAATCCTATCGACACTGTCATTAGTGGCCTGCCAGCGGACTTCCCAATGGAAGCACCTTCCGGGTACGATCCGACCCAACTTCTGCATACTATTGGTACGGTCATCAGTATAGTCAATATCCCAATTTCTCTCGTACCGGGAGGTGAAGTATCGGCTGGCGCTGCAGGTGTTACTGCGGGCATACTCAGTGCCGCGGAAACTTCTTCGCAGAATTCAGACGACGATGACGATCATGTGCAGAAAGCTCTGGAGGATAGAGTTAGGTTGATTTGGCAAGCCACCGTCCAAGGTTCTCGAGATTTCCTTGACGGTTTCTTTGTGAACCCAGACCTGTCTGCGTTTCCAGGTTGGAAGCCACCCGCATCCTGCCCAACGACTTATTGTCATCCTGGCTATGATATGGATCAGATGCAATTCCTCGACAATGGAGCTTTCTTTGAGGAAGTGACTATTAACGAGTAAGTTCTTGTCGAGCATGCCCTGGGCCCTCTTGAGAAGGATCAGTGCTATACCTTGCGTTCTACATCAGATCTGACTAGGCTGTTATACAGTAACGAGTGGATCAACAAAATTGGAACGGAGTTATCGACCAGCCTGACTGCTGTTGCTCTTACTGAGGCAAATTGGTACATCCTTAAAGACGGTCACTCTCCGAACCGACTGGCCTACCGGTGACGGGCAATCAGGTATTGTCATCAACAACAGTCGCTACACGATTGAGCGCCCCGACGAGACTGCAGGGTACCTCAGCAAGTCCATGGACTCTGAAACTCTGGCTAAGGTCACACGCCGAGGAGTCGAGTTGCAAAAGCTGTACGAGAACTCTGACTTGTTCCAAACTACCAACAATGGTTACTATAGCAGTCTTGGGGGAACACCTTGGTCGTTCGACGAGGATCACAAAAAAGCAGCAAGTTTTGCCTACACTATGCCAGTACTAACAGCAGACTACGCCGCACAGGAAAAAGCCACGGGCACCGACGTCAAGAGGAATTTCGATAACACACCTTGTATCATCCGCCGCAGGAATGCGACGAGTGACAACCCAGAGGTCGGCAAAACTTTTTTCCCGCCGAACTTAGGTAAAGTGTTCACCAAGGAGAGATGCAAATCTACGCCACTAAAGATTCATTGTAAGCGTGGTATCAGGGGCAGAGGAGGGATATGTTGATCAAGTGCAGGACACTTGTGCTATACACTCACCTAGGTAATCCATGAGAGGCAAGCCCAATGTATGATGTAAGAGCCCGATGCGTGGAGGCCAGGTTGTCAAAGTGCTACTGTAGGTTACGATTCAAGCAGCCATTCAGGATGAGAAGAAACAAAAGTTGGTATTATTCTCGAACATGGCTAGGATTTGGGCGGAGACTTCAAGGTCGTGGAAAATTGGACACGCCCGATCGGATCCCCCCACCACCTAAACTGAGCGGTTCCTACAACTGCCTGCGCAATAGTCTCTGGGCAGCCACAGACCGAAGACATATGAGTATAAATCGACGGCAGCTATCAGTAGAACCTTCTCGATATTCCCTAAAACATCAAAATTAGCTTCACAGACCTTCAAAAGCCTTTGCTATTCTTCGGCGCAACTGGTGTCACGCCATAGGTGCTTGAAAAGGGGACGACAAGGGCAGCATCTCAGTGCTCCTCCGCCTCGTCTACGCCGATCGTGAATAGCGTGGATTTCGCCATACACCCCTCACATGAGAACTCCACTCCTGGTCAATATCATTCTGATTCACGTCACAGCGTCTTACGGGTGACGATATGTGCCTCCTGCACTTCGCAGCGAGGACCCACGGCTCTCGTCCTGCGATAAGCAGCTTTGTCTCATCGTCCCATGGCATGGCGACATTCGCAGGCGACAAGTTCTGTGAACAAGGGCTGTGAATATCAATGCAAGGGACAGCTCTCTTCCTTTATACTGGTCACCAAGTGGCTTATCACTCAATATGTGTTTCTCACCTGGGCTTTCTGACACCGGGAACCTTGAAGCTATGAATTAATGATACTTGTATCAAAATCTGCCGCAACAGCTCATAGCGAGAGTAATCTCGGCTTACTAATACTTTTCCCAACGAGATTCTCACCATGTCTGCAAACTTGGCCACCGGGCCCACGGAAAAGTCCTGGCAGGACAGCTCAGAACCAGTCACCAACTGCCGGTCTGTGTCTCTCAGTGATTCAAAAAGGAAGCAGGAATCATGGTGGCGTACGACGCAACGCTACATATGGGATGATCCTGACAAGCCCGCCATCGAAAAGAAGTTTCTGCGAAAGCTAGACTTCTATCTCCTGACCTACACGTGCTTGGGGTACTTTTGCAAGAATTTAGACCAGTGTAAGGCTACTTCAGAAAATTGTGATGAACTCTAGGGGCTGACAGAGTGTGCTCTCATTCAGCCAATATCAGCAACGCATACGTCTCAGGCATGCAAGAAGCCATCGGCATGGGAGAAAACGATCTCACTTACGCTGGAAACGTGTTCACCGCTGGTTATGTGCTCAGCCAGATTCCCGCCGTCATAATCGTGACCAAGATCCGCCCAAGCTACATCATTCCCACCCTTGAAGTCTTCTGGGCAATCTTCACGTTCTGCTCCTCCGCCGTCAGGAATACGCCTCAGCTCTATGCGATGCGCTTCCTCATCGGCCTCTGCGAGGGCGCCTTCTTCCCTGTCATCATCTACCTTATCTCCAGCTGGTACACGAAGAGTGAGCGCGCCAAGCGCGTCACAATCTTCTATTCGACCGCCTGTTTGGCGCCCATGTTCTCTGGGTACTTGCAAGCCGCAGCCTACAACAACCTGGACGGCGTGCTCGGACGCGAGGGGTGGCAGTGGCTGTTCATTGTCTGCGGTATTATCAGCCTGCCTGTTGGAGTGATCGGGTACTTCTTCAATCCGGACTTTCCCGAGAATACGCGCGCCTTCTATCTCTCCAAGGACGAGGCGGAGTTTGCGCGGCAGCGCCTCGTCGATGACGGCTACACGCCGCTAGGAGTATCGGTCTGGGACAAGAAGATGATCTTGCGCATATTTGGCACGTGGCAATTCTGGGTCCTGGGCACAAGCTACTTTTTTGTGCAGTCGAGCTGCCCGACACAGCAGCCGTTCTTCTCACTTTATCTTAAGTCGACTGGCCATTCTGTGTATGAGAGGAATGTCTGGCCAACGGGACAGTATGCGGTTGGCTTCGTCACCCAGGTTGTGGCCGGCATGCTCTCCGACTCGCCTCTTCTCAAGGGCAAGCGCTGGCAGGCCATCTCGGTCATGCAAGGCGGGACGATTTTCTCGGCTATCGTGCTGGCGGTGTGGAGGGTGCCTCTTGCGCTGAAGTACTTCGCCTACTTTCTATCGTACACCTCAGCCGGTGTTCCGGGCTTGTACTATTCATGGTTCCCGGATTTGATGCCTGGGGACCATGAAATGCGTGGTTTCATGACTGCATTCTCAAATATGTGAGTACACTGAAAACTGACATACATGTGTGGGAGCAAGCAGTCCTGACGCTGTGAAAACAGTTTCTCGTACATAAATCAAATCTGGTACGCAGATGCGGTGTGGAGGACTTCCGAAGCCCCCGAATTCAAGCCGGGCTTCATCGCATGTGCCACCTTTGGTGTAATATTAATTTTCACGACGATCTTCATGCGCTTCTTGGAACTGAGGGATACGAAGAGGGCACCCAAGCATGCGCACACTGCTGTGGAAGGAACGCCAGCCAACGCGACCGCCGTGTTGGCGGCGCATGATGGCGACGTCGTTTAGTTGAAATCGCGGGCTTATTTGTGGGGGCCGGTTGAGGGCGGAGGGGCTGCTGTATCGAGGGGGAGAGCATGATGAACGCAAAGCTGAGCCAATACTGCCTTCGAGGTCATGATTGTCTGATATAAACGCGCCTGCGAGAATTAAGATTGTCATTCGCAATCTGAGATGCAAGCCCATACTGAGACTAACACCACTGTTCGTACTCCAAATGCACTTACAGTCCTCGATGAGATTCCTCAATGGGGGCAAAATGGCGGTATCTGAGCCCTCCTAATGATTGTATACCGTCATCACGGCGGGTGCGTCCACGAGAAGCTCGCAGACGAGCGTGCAGGATGAGATGTACGGTAGACTTTCACGAGAGTGAGATAACAGTATCAAAGCATGCCGGGCGTGTGAACAACGATCAGTGTAGAGAAGCTGTGCGTAACATCAAAAAGACCTAGCCGAGCTTGACGACGTCGTCCCATGTTGGAGCATCCCTGCAGGCGATACAATGGCTGTCTACCGCCTGCCAAAATTGGGGACAAACGGCAGAAAAAGGCAGGACGTCACTTCAATGCTCGCTTCCAAGATTGGACATCGCGAGCCGTCACATCTAAAACCTCCGAGACCACGACTACCGTTTTGTGCCATTCTAGAGAGCGATTGATGGGTCACGATGCCTTCAGATGATCTCCGCACGAGGCTCAAGAGCTCCATAGAGAGCTCGCAGTTTCTAAATTACATTTATCGAGCTCTTAGGTCGAGCGCATACCCGCTACAAGGCATCTACTACTTTTTTGCGCATCGCGAGTTTTGGCCACTTTGGGCAGGGAGACTTCTGCCTTTGTCGATAATATCGTTGATCGTTTACTTGATTTTGTTCTTGTTTGCATATCTTCCCCAGGTTGCCCTTCTAGCGATCTGGCAAGGCCGAGGCGCCTGGGTGAATGGGCTGATCTTGACCCTCGGTGAAGGTCAAGTCTTGATTCAGACGCTGTTCGAAGGCTTTTTTGTGGACGAGTCCCGCGTGGACGTGTTTGATGTACGTTGATCTTCTCTTCGCGGACCAGAGTTGCAAGCTGATACGAACGCTTCTCTCAGGCTACATTGATCAACGAAGGCTTCACCGACCTCGTGGCTCCACAGCGTCTCCTCTTTCCCGATGCTCCCAACTCCGTCAAGATGCTGGGGAAGCCCACATCCCGAGCCGAGTACACGCCCTGGTCCTTCATCCAAATCTTCGAGCTCATCATATACCTGCCACTCAACCTCATCCCAATCGTTGGCTCGCCCGCCTACATCATTATCACCGGTGCGAGGCTGGGCAAGCTGAGCTTCCACAGGTGGTACAAGCTGCGAGGTCTAAGCCGACGGGAGCGGAAGGCGGAGGACAGGAAACACGCCTGGGACTTTGTGTTCTTCGGCACAGTCGCTATGATTCTGGAGCTCGTGCCGCTGCTGGCGTTCTTCTTCCTGTTGACGAGCAGCGCCGGATGTGGATTGTGGGTTGCGAAGTTAGAGAAGAAGGGGCGTGGCTGGGCAGATGACAGAGAGACGAGAACAGAGGAGGGGCGGTCGCAGGGTGCTGTTGAGGGAACACAGACTGGAGCTGGGCCAGAAGAGGCGAGTGGGAGGAGGGGTGTTACAGACGAGGAGCCTCCACCACCGTACTCGGACGATCCTCTGTAAATATGGTGTTTGTGAGTTGAGGCCTTTCTTTACTGTTTGAACTATGTTCCCACGCTATGCTTCCGTCCTGCTGTTGCTGTCCCTGAGCCTGTTTCTCTGAGACTTGTCGTGTGTCTCGTAACATCTGGACTTGACCGTTGCTGCAGTCGAGCTCTCTGTCTGGTCGCTGAGTGTTCCCTTGTCCTCCCGCAGGTCTGCATAATCGTTGCCTTGGCAAGGCTAGAGCTTGACATGCGTGACTGTGTGACGCGGGAAGAATTCGGCAGCACAACCGACAGATGAAAGGAGGTTGGTCCTACGGTTCAGTATATTTTGCAACGCGAGTTTACCGAGGATTACTACTCGGTGCTGATCGACATCGCACTGCCGGAATATAGCAAACAAACGCACGTTCTTATGATACAGCCAGTGTCAGTCTTAGAAAGCTGCTTGATCATGCAATTGATGATATTGGACGAGGCTGACAGGGCTGAATGCAGTACAATGTTCTACTCATACGTGCGTAGGCTGATACGGACTCTAGCGAGATGTCGGCGGGGATAATCTTTCAGACGGGTTCTTGCACCGCAATGCGCTCCTTCGATCGCAGTGTACCTACCTGTCTTCAGAGTTTCACGGCAGGAGATAATGTGCCTTTGCCGAGACTGAAAGCTGTCGACAGATTTGTGTTACCAGAGTCAGGTACAATGCCGACGCTCCGGATTGCCTCATGCAAGAAAACGAAGTGATCGGTCAAATTGGGCTTGTCCGTCTCCTTGAATCCGCACGATAGGTTCCATCAGAAAATATTGAAACACTCAGCAGCTGCCAAGGAGGACTTGTGCACATGGTGAACCCTCTGTGCGAGGCTCGAGGCAAGAGCAGCTTTCCCAATGAAAGATTTGGGAAGGTCCTCCTAGAGTTGAGGCTTTGGAAGCAGACCCCTGCATGGAGACAAGATGTCGCCCCTTCCCTTCTTGACCACTGCTGCCTGCCTTGCTTGATAGCTTTGTACTTGAAGTATTGCACTGGAGGCTGCGTTCCTTCCCAACCTTCAAATCGTCCATTCTTCTCGAACATTTCTTCATTCCTTCACCACCTCACCCTTCGGTCTCATCCTCGACCGCAACATCTCGGCGTCTTCAACCACCCTCGATCCTCTCCCATTCGTTCACACTTTGCCTCTGCATCGTCCGTTTTCATTCGTTTACATCAGTTCTATCATTCCCCTGGATTTGAACTCGAGGATCGTTGGGCGGCTCCGTCTTGTCAGTTCGCATTCATCTGTGGCAATACGCTCGTTTCTACCATCACGCAACCACTCGTCCGTGACCTTTTGAGACGATCAAAATGCGCATCGCCGCCAAGTTGGGTGCCTTTGCGGCCCTGGCTTCATTGTCATCTGGACAGACTCGTCCCTTCGCGTAAGTTCTCTGCCCTCTAAAACCCGGATGCCATTGACCCTACCTGCATCAAAACTCCCTAAAATGCGCGCGTTGCCGACCTTGCGAAGCATTTCTGTGAACAAGAACGAACGATGGCTAACTATTCTCGCTCTCGCTCTCGTTCAGCCATGTCGAGACCACCTGTTCCGCCCAGGCCACGGAGACCATGTTCGTCACCGTATACCCTGCCGAGAGCTCTGTCGCCAGCAAGGTTACCATGAGCATGCCTGGCGGCACTGAGACCCACAGTCTGTCGACTGTCACGGTCATTCCTGTCTCCACCTACGCGTCTGTCCCTGCTCCTTCTGTCATCACCGAGACTTCGTCCGTCGGTTCTGCTCTGTCTACTAGTCGTGAGTGAATTCACATTCGGCCATGCGCGTTATCGCCCCAAGCCTCGGCCATTCGCTGACATCTGCCAGTCCCCTCAATTCCCAAGATCTCGGAGGGCTCCAGCATCGTCACCGTTGAGACATTCACGCTTCCTGTCGGCCCATCTGGTGTTCCCTACACCGGCACTGTCACCGTTACTCGAGTTTGCCCAGGCGCCGTTGGATGTTCCGCTGCGACCTCGGCCGAGCCAACTGATGTCTCTTCAGTGGCAACTTCAGTGGCTTCTGCTCCTGTTGAGGCCGTGTCTACGTTTATTCTGACCACAACAATCACTTCTGGAGTCAGCCCCCAGGTGGTTGAAACGAGCACCTACACCGTTATCGAGACTCTGAGCCCCGAGGTGCCTGCACCAGCCCCTTCTACCGCTACTTCATTGCCAATTTCAGTCTCGACTTTGGAGACCGGTCGCTCGTTGAGCACCGCCAGTTTCACTCTAACTCTGGGGACCGTCACAGTTCCCAGCACCGGTGCCAGCATCTCAACCCCTATCAGTTTGCCTTCGGGCATCTCGTCGTCGATGGCGGTCACTCCATACCCACCAGTGCCGACCCCAGCTTCCTCGCCGCCGGCTCCTGTCAGTGTGATTTACACCGTTCTCACAGTGACCCTGCCTGGTCTGCCTGGATCAAGTCCCACTGTCCTCACCATCACCGCGACTGAGGCAGCTCCTGTGGCTCCTGTCACGCCTCTTCCTGAGCCTGTGTCTGTCGTCACTATGACTAGTAAGCATAACCTTTCTTTTGCTTTCCTCATCGAGCCATACTGACACAAACATTAGCCACCATACATTCTGGAGGTACCGAGGTCTCATTGACCCAGCCTGCTCCAACTGTATCCGACGTCGTCATGACCTACACGGTCCTCGGTCCTGATGGCCTCGCCTTGACCACCATGATCATGACAACTCCATACACCTACACCCCTCCAGCATCGGGCATATCAGTTGTCACAGTCTCTACTGTCACAGCTGTGAACACCGTCACGGTTGAGGGAACTGTGCCTCTCGCGCCTTTCCCCAACATGACGACGCCCTTCGTGACGACTATCACACCGTTTCCTACTGCTCCTAGTTACACTTTTACTCCACCTTTTGAAAACACAACGGCGATTGTAGCTCCGAGCGAGGCGCCTCCGGCTGTCACGCCCACTGTCTCCACCATCTTTGTCAACAGCACGTCTGTGGCCACGAGTATCGTCGTGCCTGTCAATACCACCACGGTAGTCGCGCCCGTTCCAGGTTCTCCCACGGAAGCTCCCCCATCCCCAACGGAGCTGCCTCCAGCTCCCACCGAGGTGCCTCCATTCCCGACCAACGGCACTGAGGTATCACCGGCTCCCACGAATGGCACCACGTCTGCCTCTGCCACCGTGATCATTCCCTTGAACTCCACCACTCTGGCTGTGCCTCTGCCCACGAATGGTACTTCCGCGGGTAACGTCACCGCAAGCCCCACCAGCGGTAAATCACAAGGTCAAGGCGGTGCGGCTCCTACAGCTCCTGCCAATGGCACTGCTCCCGGCTCCCCTCCGGCCAATGAGACTACTTCTGGAATTGGTACGTTGCCCATCACCTCCCGCATGACTTCAGGCCTATCCTCCCTCTTGACCAATAACGTGACTTCCACCTTGGCTTCCACTCTGGCTTCCACTTTGGCTCCAACTTTGGTATCCCGTTCCGGACTTTCCGTACCCACGGATTCTACTATATTCACTGTGCTTCCAACTGCTCCTCCAGCTCTTACTGACCCGAGCTCTCCAGTGGAACCCACTCCTCCTGCCAATGGCACAACTCCAGCTCCCCCATCGAACCAGACTGCCACGGGTGGTTCACCTGCTCCAAGCCAAGGTGGACAAGGTGGACAAGGTGGACAGGGTGGACAGGGTGGACAAGGTGGACAAACTGGACATTCTGCTCCTGCGCCAACAGCCAACCAGACAGCCAGCCCATCGCCCTCACAGGGCGGTCAAGGAGGCCAAGGAGGTCAAGGAGGTCAAGGCGGTCAAGGCGGTCAAGGCGGTTCATCCAAGAGTCAGGGCACTCCAACACAAGGAGGCCAGTCTCAAGGCCAGGGCGCTCCTACACAAGGCGGCCAATCTCAGGGTCAGGGTGCTCCCTCCCAGAGCGGCCAGTCCAAGAGTCAAGGTGCTCCATCTCAGGGAGGTCAAGGTCAGTCTCAGGCTCCAGCTCAGACGCCTCCGCCTCAATCCCAGGGTGGTCAAGGTCAAGGTCAAGGTCAAGGCGGCCAGAGCAAGTCGCAAGGCGCGCAATCTCAACAAGGCGGACAAGGACAAGGTCAAGGCCAAGGTAGTCAGAGCAGGTCTCAAGGCGCTCAGGGTGGTCAAGGTCAATCTCTGGCTGGCCAAGGACAGTCTCTCGGACACGGAGAGCCGACACTCGGTGCAGGTCAGCCTGTGGGCAACGCCAACCCACTGAACACTGCACTGGGTCTGCCAGCTCCGACCGGTGTCCCAGGAGCATCCATGAGCACCTTGACCACCATCATCACTGTCGTCTCGGAATCTCTACCCGCTGTCCGGGCTCGAGCCGCCACGACTGCACCCGTGGCGGCCTCCGCATGTGGCAACACTGTTGATCGAGAACAGATTGTGCTCGATGTAAGTCTTTTTTCTAACTGCTCCTGCTTCATCAGACCACTGACCCCCATCACAGTTTGATGATCTTGCTACTCTTCAAGTTCAGATGCCATCCGGGAGCAATGCGCAGGACCTCTCGCCAGTCCCAATGTACAGCCCCTATCACCGCTTCACCTGGTCTGAGGGCTTCAGAGTTTTCCCTGCCTCAGTCTGCCCATACGAGTCTTCGTCCGGCGAGTTCATGATCGAATTCTCGCCTTCAACCAAGACTTCTCTGCCTGCTGAGATCGGCCTTGGTGAACTTCAATCGAACCCCTGCTTCCGCTTCGACTTCACAAGTCTCCAGATTGGATGTGCGTCGACCAACGCCAGCTGCGAGTACAATGTTACTGGCCTCTCATGGGATTCGGTCACTCAAGCCACGTCGACTGTTGCGTCTCATACCTTCAGCACTGAAGCCTGTCCCGCCCAAATAGGATGCAAATTGGGATCCATCGCTGCCGATGCATCCACAGGCTTGACTAATCTAACCTCCATCATGATCGATGTCACAGCGGGCGGCCAGCCTCGGGCCTGGTGGGCTGATGACTTGTCGCTCACTTGGACAGAGTCTTCTTGTGAGTCGGCTGTCTGCCGCTCTAGAGTCCAGGACTTCGTTGCCAAGCGTGGTCGCCGTCATGGCCCAACCCGAGCCCTGGACTTCCTTCCCTGATCTCCTTGCAATATCACGGCAGTACTATGTTGATTTTCATCACGTCTGGTGAATAACGGCCGGCGACTTCATTCTTCCGTCATACCCGAGATATTCTATGATGTCGGTGTTTTGGAAGCCATCTCACTTGAGTGAGCATGGGATTGCTGCATGTGTTTGTCTTTTCACTTTAATGTATTTTGGACGGACGTGTCGAGGGAATAGTAATGGTATGGAAACATGGGAGCAGTTCACATCATGTTGTCACGGACGTATTCTGTGACTTTTGCTGGCATGTGTGTAGGTAGGCAAATTAGCACAAGAAAGTGCGAAATGAAGTACAGTTTCTAAATACTCAAGTCTCGCGTAAAACAAATGTGCTTATTACACTGAACTTTGCCCTGCTCAAAAGAAAGCGTAGCACAGGTTCACTCACCCAGGAGCGTCTTTATACCAAAACTATCAGGACTGTTGAACTAGCCACATTTGATCAGCTCGCGCCGACCTCAGCTTGTTGTTTCAGCAACCAGAGACAAATTTAGCTGCAACACGGCTTCTCATACCTGGGCAAGCGGTGCGCTGGTGTGTTCTGTTACGCGATAATTCGTAATTCCTCACATTGTTTGCCCCACTAGGTGAACGTGTCTCTTCTAGTTGCACCATCTCACTCGACGAAGTCTCACTTAACACAGTGCACAATGCCTTATTGAGCTTTGTGAGCCAAGTAATGTGGTTGACTAACGCTGAGCAGACCGACCTAGGACCGTCCGCCGGTAGTTCATCTCGATAATCAGCTTCTCGTACGCTTCATTTCGGCGGACCCTGCATGAACATCTTAAACCCACCCAGCAGCTTGTCCAAAGTAGCGGGGTCGCCACCAGCCAAGTCTTCCAAAAGACTACGCCGTCCTGTCACACTTTCCTCCACATCGTTGACACTACCCGATACGTCTTCCTTGCTCTCAGCCCCAGCGTAATACACCATCCTCGTACCATCAGCCTCGCCGGAGAAGGACGAATAGGGCTCCTTTCCATGTGCAAAGCCGATGATATCACCAGCCAGCTTCTCCGCCAGAGCCTTCTGCCCTTCACCTAGAAACTCGTTGTAATTGCCCAACGCGATTACAACATCCAACGCATGAGTAGTATTGCCCTTCCAAGGGCCGTCCCACGGGTTGGGCATGTTGAAATGCATGAGGTACGCCTTGGTGCCGAGCCTCGCTCCAGCCCCAGCCCAAGCTTGCGCGGTGGCCTTCACTGACAGGGCGAAAGCGATGTCATTGATGAACTTGATCACAGGCAACTTGTCGTCCTTGGTCGTGTCAATTCCGTATCCTTCAATCACAGCAGAGACCTTTGATGAGTCGTCTGCGAAGACCATCTCAAGACACTTCTTCAGCGACGCGCCGACATTGTCCGGGCGCCCACCGATGGGCATGATCATGCCATCCAGCTGGCAGTCGCCCATTACGATCGCTTTGCACCAAGTGATGCCCGGAAAGAGCTTCTCGATGGAGTCCACGTCAGCAAGACCAGCGTAGCTTGGTGTGTTTTTGACGAGCTCGCCGTCGACGGCGGGCGCCCAAGGGATAGGGACTCCGGTGAGTTTGGCCGCGATCTCTTGTGCTGGGAGCGCGAGCATGGCTTTGACCTGCTCTGCTGGCGCGCGATCGCTGAGTCCCAGAGCGTTAGCCACGATGTCAAATGCGATCTCGGTGACTGGCGGTGGTAGGGGCTGGATGAGCGGGCTACCGCCTAGGGCGATGATCTGATTGAAGAGCGGCTCGTTGGACTGAAGGTGGAAGAAGGCGGAGGCTAGATATATGGTTAGCACAAGTCCATGCGGACCATGCGTCAGACTCACCAGCGCCGGCACTGCTTCCCAGAAATGTGACTTTGCTCGGGTCTCCGCCAAAGCCGGATATGTGCTTCTTGACCCACTGCAGCCCAAGTCTCTGGTCATCGAGGCCGTTGTTGGCCTTGAACCCAGCATCTTGCAGCGCAGACGACGTCAAAAATCCAAAGGCGCCCAGTCGGTAGCTTGGTGTTGAAGAATCAGCGACTTGTTGAGCTGTGCCGGCTCTCACGACAGGGCAGGACAGAACTCACTTGATTCCCACAGCAACAACTGGCTGCCCAAGTTTCTCGCTACGTTCAACAATGTTCGCCAGGTCATATTGTGGCCAGTTCGCGCTACCTGTGAAGAAACCGCCGCCATGAACAAGAACGACCACGGGTAATGATCCGGCCGCCTTGCTATCCGAGGGCACGCTGATGTTGAGAGTCAGGCATTCTGTAGGGCTGAACTCGTAGTCCGGGTGAGACAGAGTGTGCTGGAAGAGCTTGTGCTCGTTGTCACAATTCTGTGAGTTAGCCACTGGAAGGGGTCTACGGAGAGTATTAGCCACGAAACTGTCTCTTGATTGCAGTCCGGGGCAACATATTGCTGACCCCTGGAACCTCCGCAACTCACCCAACTGTAGTCGCCTGAAGAGGACCTTGAGATGTCTCGACCAATGTTCCCCTAGCAAAGGCGTCTTCTAATTTGGCGTACTGGATTCCAAGATACTGTTCAACGCGCGGGTATTGCGACGGCCGAGTCCCTTTGATTTGGCCAAGGGAAGCGTGGTCGAGGGTTGCAGCCATGATTGTTGGACTTGCTTGCGTACGTATTGCAAAGCACCGGGTTCAATACCAAGAGGTATTTGTATACAGAAAAAGCTCAAGTTCGACGAGGTGCTTCCTTAGGCCTGAGCTAACTTCAACAGCATTGAGGATGAAAATTAACAAA
Source organism: Plenodomus libanotidis (assembly GCA_022609195.1). Taxonomy (NCBI): domain Eukaryota; kingdom Fungi; phylum Ascomycota; class Dothideomycetes; order Pleosporales; family Leptosphaeriaceae; genus Plenodomus; species Plenodomus libanotidis. The sequence continues at coordinate 7,992 of JAGKQA010000113.1, read as the reverse complement.
TATACAGCATTCGGTGCTCGGAAGCCTCATGGCCGAAAGTATTCCCTGAGGGCATCGATGCGGGGATAACGGCAGGGGTTTGGCAGCACCGCATTCCAACGCTCTCGGCACTTGAGATGATGAAGGCCGCACATGTTCGGAATGCTCGAGAATAATTAATAGAGCCTGAACACTCGTTCAGCGGTTGTACTTTGCACGTTTCATGGCATCCTCATCTGTGATTTGGGCAAGTCTGATTTACACTGTGTTTGTGAACTCGGAGACCTGATTGGGTCAGCTGGGTTGCTTGTATATCCATTCTTTCTCCGCGATCTGGCTAGCGGAAGAAAACAAAAAGGGTGGGGCTGCTTGCGACTGTTATAATTCTACCATAGGGCTGACAAGCCAGTACACTGACTCTTTGGGTCATCCTTCTTATTGCTCACCACATAGAAAATTGATACAGCTCGCAGTCGGCGCATTCCGCCTCTCTATGCAGGTAGGCGGCAGCTAAGTGGCTAGGCAAGTGACGGACTGTACTAGTCTGAGCTACCGTCCTAAACTACTCAATAAGCAACATTCACTAACGATACGAAGATAGCGTGGTCACACAGCTGCGGTTATTTCTACGATCACGAGTGTGTCCGGCGCTCAAAGATGCGCGAGTGGCTGACACGAGGGGGGCACCCTGATGACGACGGAGAAAGCCAAAGGTGCTTGAATGCATTGCACATTTCAGGATGGATGGCATATGTTGCAGCTCCCACACTTTATACTTCGCAGACACCGATATGAGTATCTCTGCCGGAGATTTGAGTCGGTTTGGAATCACCTGCTAGATACGGCTAGGATGTTAGTTCAAGAGCCTTGGCGTCAGTCAGCCACTTCAGTCATCAAGCTCGTTTATCTCACGAAATTCGTCTCTCTATCTATGACGGACCAAGAGGAGATTAGCGATTCGGCATGGCAGTGATGTAGCCGCTGTTGGTACCGCAGTAGGTACGGTCAACGTGCAGCTGTAGTCACTGCCTAGGTAGTTGTACGGAGCGAAACATCAAAGTCAAGATGTCTCAGCGGATTTCCTTCAGTGCATTGTCCGCAGCACTTTTGTGCGTGACAGTCTATGCACACCCGGCGCGATTCGAGAACTCGCTCGAGGTCCACATATCCGCCGCCGAGGGTATCCTGAATGGCAGCACGAACGGCCATGTGCAGCTGATGCTTGCGCCTGCTGGGACGAGTCCCCTCGACGACACCGACGTCACATCGTCGCCCAACTACTTTTTCGGTCAGAATGTCTTCGGTCTCAGCGCAAACAAATCGGTCACCCTGTCTGGAGGGAGCAATGAGAGCACAAAAACCGGCATTTATGGATGGCGTAATGTCAGTATGAACGAGGTCGTGCCGGGGGATTACACTGCTCAGGCTTTCTTGAATGTGTACGAGACGGTGAAGCGTGCAGACGGCTCGGAAGTCAGTGTGCGCTTCCCGTGCGGCGACGGAGCACCAGGAGTTGGCGGCTATGGCACCCCAATCACTTCTCCAGTCAACGTCACGGTGACCGGCGGGCACCAGATCGTCGAACTTGTCTTCGACGACATCACACCATCCGAGGACTTCACCGGCAAGGAAGTTGGTGGCTGCCAGCAGGGCAACTATGAGGACATCGAGTACCTCAAGTACATCAAGATCCGGAGCGAGGTGTTAAGTGCCTGGTGGAACCGCGATGTTTATGTCGGTGCCAACGTCCTCCTTCCCCACGGCTACAATGCCTCCGACAATGCGACTCGCTACCCGGTCATCTATTCTCAAGGTCACTGGCCAGGCTCTGCTGGCGCTTTCAACTACCCAACCTACCGCCTCGGGACCTTTGCTGCGGCCTGGGACGCAGGCACAATACCTGCCACGAACACGACTGCCGCACGCCCCACCCCGAAGTTGATTCTCGTCACTTTCCGCCACGAAAATGCGTTCTACGACGACTCGTATGCGGTGAATACTGCGAACCTGGGACCCTGGGGCGATGCTATCAACGACGAGCTTATCCCGTACCTCGATAAGATGTTCAACTCCATCGCAGCGCCCTACGCTCGTATCCAGGAAGGTGGCTCTACTGGTGGTTGGGAATCCGCGGCCAGTGTCGTCTTCCGACCGGATCTTTTCGGTGCCTGTTTCTCCTCTTACCCCGACAGTCTCGATTTCCACAGACACCAGGATATTCCGCTTTATGACAACGAGAACGCCTACGTTCGCGATGGCGGGAGTGCAATTATCTCCATTCGCACGTTCGAGAACAGTACCCAAGTCGATCTGGCGTCTGTGGCTCAGGAAAACCACTGGGAACTTACCTACGGCACCAACACGCGCTCGATCGGCGGCCAGTGGGATGTCTGGGACGCTGTCTTCGGTGTACAAGGCCTCAACGGGTACCCGCTCGTGCCATGGGACAAGGTGACCGGAGAGATCTACCCAGGGGCGGTGGAGTACTGGAAGAAGATGGATCTGGCCGAATACGTCAGCTCGAACTGGGATACCGAGTTGAATCTGGGTGAGGTGCTCGAGAACAGGTTGCACTTTTACGTTGGATTGGAAGATGACTACTTCCTGAACGAAGGCGTAGCGCAGTTCCAAGAGAGGGTCGAGGAGAAAGGTGGAGCAGGGTGGGCTAATTTCACGTACCTAGAAGGGAAGGGCCACGGAGGGATCTACAACCTGCTAGATGTGTGGGTTTATTTGGAGCTCCTCGACAACTGGGTGAAGGATCACGCCCCGAATGGAACAACGCCGCTGTCTCCTGCGGTCACTGCCTCCACTACCCGAGGCAACAAGTTCGAAGATGTCATGTCATATGGAGGCCGCCAGGCTGCGCTTGCTCGCCAGTCTCTACCAAATCTTGAGGGGACGACTGCAACAGTTGGGAAATGGGACCCGGGGATGAAACTCACTGCGCAGTGGATTGTGAATGGAAAGCCAAGCGGGCGCGCGTTTACGGTCGAAGCAGATGACGTCGTCGAATACGAAGGAGAACAGAAGGGCTCCTTAGAGATTGAAGTCATGGGGAAGAAGAGGGATTATGCAGATGAGACCAGGAAGAGCAACGTGGTCGAACTGGAAGGAAGCTGTTCGTGAGTCACTGGCACATCTGCACATCATTACAATGCATGCGAGGCAGAATGTGTGAGTCTAGCGGAGATCCGAAGCTCAATGCTCAATCGCTCCATTGCTGTACATAGCAAAATGAAAAAGGATCACTTGGCCATACACATGGATCCATAGTTGATTGGCGGTTCTGCCAGGCGTTGCAACCTGCACACGCTGCACGCGGTTGAACACTTCAATAACTTGACAGTGGTCTCGCTGTGCCTTTCTTGGCCTGGTGTGGACTGTGTCGAGTCCGACAACACGCTTGCGGTCGACTCTTTTCAGCCGGCATAGTCCAAAAGACAAGTTCTCTTGCCCATCTTCTAGGATGTGGCCTCCTCCTTAACTAATGACACAAAACTGACGATCATTATTGAAAGTTTCCCATTGGTCAACATTTTGCTTCTCTCAGCCAGCATCTTCAGTAGGCGATCGATGTACTCATTGATACGTCCTGCACTTCTGTCGAAATGACTAAAAAAAATCGTGCCGTCCTTCAGCTTTCAAGACTAATTTGTGTGCCGGACTCCCGATCCATCCACTGACTTGTGATTACTGACGAATCATGCCATTTTGCTGCATACGCGGCCCTTGGTAAATTTTATGCAATTAAGACAAAAGAAACCATGGTTTCATTCGAAGGCTGCAGGTCATCATTTCCTTTTCGGACCCACACTTATGTACATATCCTTGGTATACAAGACGAAGGATTCTCATGACGTGTTCCCGGCGGACTTCAGGAGTCAGTACAACATTTCGACAATCAAACTTTTTTGAGAGTACATCCACAAGTCTCACATCTCGACTATATCGAATGATTCTGATCTTACCGCGGCAATCTATGGGTTATCTGCATCAGCAACATTCATTTGTCGACTTGTGTACGTATTAATCCACAAATCTGAACTTTCCTTCTTGGGACCCTTTCGGCATACCTCAAGTTTTGGAAACTCTGATGCCCTTACCGTTGGATTTCGAGGACCCACCTCTCAATACGTGAGTTGGCGACTAGATCCGTGCCTCGTGCTGATTGCCACACAGAAGCTCTGCCTGCGCGACACACGAGGCTAGTAAAACGTTAGGGCATAGTCTCAATGGCTATCCCGGGAGAGAAGGGAACTTTGTTTCCTGAGACATACTTGACAAAGATCCCTCACAAAATCCAGCGCCGAGAAGAGCGGCTACTTCAGACGAATGGTGCGGATAACAGCAGGCTTTCGTCAGAGCTTTTGGACTTTTCAACAAAACTGATTCTCCACGAAGATGAAGTGTTGTACTTTGACTACGGAGCAGTCAGGCTTGGCAGGAAACCAGAAGTCGAAACTCCGAACGACCCAAAACCCATCTGCGTCGGGTTGGGCTGGCTTCCAGGCTGGGCTTTCACCATGAGCGAGCGCGGGCTTCCCGACATCACCCCTGCGCATCTTCCATCGCCCCCTCTTTCACCGGGCTCGGACGACAAGCCCGCACCGTCGGGCGTACTCGGCCTTCTCTACAAGTTACAACTTGGAGGACAGCCGCCTGCCAATCGCTCTCTATTTCAGAAGAAGACTGTTGTGGGTGTCAAAGACCTTGCTTTTGCAAGTGCAAAGGATTGGGATGCAACAATACACTTTCACGACAAACACAAATTGCTGAAGCAGACAGAGGTGTACATACACCTGTTCGACGGAGAGCTTGGCCACAAGTATCAAAAGGACGGCAGTGTGGTGCCGTTCAGGACTCCCGGTTGGCCTGTCCGAGCTGCCATTCATGTCGATCCGCCACCAGGGGGGCCGCTGATCCGTACGAAAGAGACAAAGGTGGAGGAACGGCGTTTGCAAGGCGAATGGGTAGCGAAAGAGCTGGAGAAGTGGGTTAAAGACACTGGCCTCCCACAAGCGTATGTCAAAAATGTTTTACAAGCATGGATTCTTGCAGATCCAGGAAACCAACTCGCAGGGCGTTCAGGCGGTTCCTGGAAGAAATTTCTCGGATTCAGTTGAATGGAATGTTGTAATGCTACAAAACCAGACCTGTACCACTAATTGGGCCGACGCGTCTGGGGCTACCTGCTGCCGACCTCCAGCCTAGAAACCTCATCAGATCCTTGTCCTAGCTTCTTTGCTGCGCCTAGTATTCCATATACATAAGGATTTTTGAATGTACGTGCAAACTATCTGTCTGTCGCAAAGTCTCACCATCCGGATAATAGACTGTGAGGGCAATATGTACACGCATTGATTTGTGGTCAGATTATTGAAGGCCTGAAGCCAAAAGCCTCCTCCGGATGAACTGCCCATCGGTAAACACATTCTTTGCACCTGCCCACACACCTCGGCTTCTTTCCTCTCACAGTTTTTCTGGCTTAACATCAATCAACACTTCCAAGGTTGGACCTCACCTTGAATGGACTAGACGGAGATGCTCTCCTTCTTCATTGCTGATTCTACAAAAAGTCTCGCTAACCTGCATTTTTTTAGACTTTGACTTTGACCAGATCCTTTCCAGTGCAGACCATTGTGAAGCCTTCATCAAGATCTGGAATTTGGCCGACTACTTCCAAATCAATGAACTATGCGCAGATGCGACAGAGAAGTTCAATAGTTTCTGCTACTACCTGAGCATCAACCTCTGCCACTTGAGATTCAAAAAGCCTATCAATTTGGTTGATTGGGCCCCTTACCCAAAACTGATGGAGATGATCACCAGCGAGTTCAACGCCGCCCTCCACTGCGCTTACGCGAAGGGTACTTCACAAGAGGTCTTTAGACCTACACTCTCAGATTCATCGATTCCTCACTCCTGGGCGACTGGTCGAACTGAGTCGGGAGATCCCGGGATTCGAACTGGACTTGGACGATGCATATGCCAATGATCGCCTGTTGCCAATGGGAGACCCCGGCGTACTCCAAAAGCTGGCCTCGAGCGGATCGAAGCGAGCCATGTACTGGAACCGTTGCAGTAATTATGACTTATATCGTTGTGTGCGGGTTCCGACATTCATTGTCATTGGCGTACCCTCTCAAATGAAGTTGCACCACCTGACTCTACCTCTATACTGCGAGGACTGTGCGCGAACCATCGAGTTTGAGATCTTTAAGGCAAGATCGGGATAAGGGAGGTGGTGATAGAACGAGAACTCTATTTGCGTCCGAGATACTCGCAGAACTCGGTCACGAGCAATCTGGGTGTTGCTGATCGCGGGTGTCCTGTGGATTGGAGCTATGGAACAACGTGGTTGGCGGCAGCGTTTGTTAGATTTTCCGGTGATAAATTCAATTAGCGACGAGGCGTCGAGTATTCCCGAAGCTCTGCCCAGGTGCAGACTTTGACTCGAAGTTCGGAAATAGTTGGCTAGATGACTACTATAGATATTGATATATTAGATTTAGGCCCGGGAATTTCCAAGGCCTGGGTAATACCCGTATACCCGTCCATGGGTAATTAGCATTCACGGGTACTTGTGGGTAATTACCCACATCGTGGGTATTTATTTTACCCTTCAAAATCAAAACATTCTTTCTCTTTCTTTCTCTTTTTTTCTCTTTTTTTCTCTTTTTTTCTTTAATATTATTATATAAATTATTATATGAATCAAGACAAAATTAAGTTATAGTATTAGAACCTTCTTTTAATACAATTAGCAAATATAACTATGTATTTTGGAGATAGGTAAGTTAATTAATGTATTAATATGCAAATTTAACTAGAGTATAGATTAGGATACGGATTAGTGTTAGAGACAAGCCTGGTATCAATCACTAAAGCCAGGTAGAAAAATTCAATAGGGGTAGTTGTAGTATTGATGCCAGCTGTCTCCTAGGTACAGAAGCTGATTCTTGCAGAGGCAAGAATCAAGAGCGAAGTCCAGGCGGCTTTCAGGCTATAAGAAGGTGAGCTGTTAGCGCACCCTACAAGTAGCCTTGGCTATAGCCCCTAGGCCACCGCATTACCCCTATAATCGTTAAGTCTAACAACTATGCCCCCCTTATGCTATGGTCCTCCATAGCGTCATTATCGCTAAAGCAATAGCCTGGGTTGCAGGGGTTGTATTATTCCGACGCCGGTCACCCATCACCCCGACAACGAGGCGCTTAGACCCCGCCTGCAAATAACTATCTCCCTATCGTATATAGCTTACTACCGCAAACTTTCTTCTTATTTCTTCCAAGCCGCCCCATCGTCTTGGTTTCGTTTATTTTTCGTCCCACCTGCGACCCCTCGTCGTTCGTCCATCTACTTCCCATTATCAATCATCAACATTAACATGAACATTAACATTAATAGGAGCTATAATGCCCCCTCGCCGCAAGAACGCGGGCGGTCGCCGGGAGGTTGCCCGTCGAGATATAGGCCTTAAGGTGACCTTCCTGGTCTATAATAAGTGCGTAACCTTAGCAGAGTACGGTTATATGCCCTACGCCGATAACCCCCTGGTTATTAAGTACGAGTACTTATAGGCCGGCGCTGCTGCCTGTAATAGTTGCGTTAGCGGTAGTAAGGTTTGCTAGTAGGTAAAATGGGGCGATGCATAGGCGTAATCTTATCGTATAATTGTTAACCCGATTAATAGCACCCAGCTGCCTTCCTAGGCAGCCTATATAACTGCCAAATGCTTCTTTGCTGGGTCTCTTCTATCTAGGAGCATATAAACCCTAATAGAGAAGACGCCTTATTTGTTAATGATAAGGATAGGTTAGTGTTATGACCCAAGGGACCAACAGCAGATCAAGGAACAGGCCAGCGGTCAGCTGCGCCATTAGGAGCTTGATATCCAACACATCAAGCGGAGAATATCTCTTATGTCAGCAAAGAAGGATTAGATAATCCAAAAGGGCTAGGGTTGTGATGGATCGCTAGGATAGCTGAGCGATCCAACAGATCCATGGA